>CM056395.1:23435367-23467645 GCA_029718625.1 Synaphobranchus kaupii | reverse complement strand
AAGCGATACTATAACGTCTTTGCATTTGAATAGATCTCTATGGGAATTGGGGGGGTGTGACTAAATTTAGGTGTAAATTATGCTGGAACAGTATGGAATACATGATTGGTAAAATGGGCTGTAAGTCATTAAGGGTCTGATGTATCAAACAAGCCTCAAACCATCACTCTGCTGCCAGATATGCAGTAGATATGGATGGATCACTTTAAGGGTTGTTTCTCCTGACAAATCTTCCTGTTGAACTCTATGGAAAATAGGAGAAGAAACCCTTCAAGTTTCACAGTCAACTTTGTGTATGCAAACTTCTGACCCCACTGGAATTGTGATATAGTGAATTAAAAGTGAAATAATCTGTCTAAACAATTGTTGGAAAGATTACTTGTGTCATGCACAAAGTAGATGTCCTAACTGACTTGCCAAAACTAGTTAAAAATTACTTTTAATGACTTCAACCTAAGTGTATGTAAACTTCCGACTTCAACTGTAACATTACACCGGTATGTAACATTACAGTGATGTAACATTACACAGGTATCTAACATTACACATGTATGTAACATTGCAGTCATGTAACATTACACAGGTATCTAACATTACACATGTATGTAACATTACAGTTATGTAACATTACACAAGTATCTAACATTACACATGTAACAGTCCACAGGTATTTAACATTACACAAGTATGTAACGTTACACCGGTATTTGACATTATTACACATTATTATTATAATTATTATTATTATTCTCACTGATGCATTGTATACCAGTGGGGAGAAGAGAGGTTTTTGCATAATGTAGGCATGGCTGTGGGTGAGAGGACATCTGTGGGAGTCTGTTGTCAACCGCTGAGCATGGCTTGAGTTTGGCGTGTCCACTCATTGACCCGGTTTGTTACCCCCAGCCGACAGCAGCCCCGGGTGAGAAAGCGTGCTCATGCTGGGATCCCCGACCCCCCCCCCCCCCCCCCCCCCCCTCCTCCTCCTCCTCCCGAACACGTTCCACCGGCGATCGTCTCTGGTTTTCGCGGCCCCTCACGTTGACACGGATTAGCGTAAGCCAGCGAAAGGCCACGGGCCGGCCCCAGTCTTTAGCCAGCGGTCTGGGGATATCTGTTAATTCTGTAAGAGCCTCACGCCGCCATCTGCTCAGGGTCATTCCGTATTCTGGAATCGCATCATTTTCATATGGCCGTGCTGCTGTTCTCCTGACCCGGTGGTGTGGGGTACAGTAGCGCCTACCTCTCTCTCTCTCTCTCTCTCTCTCCGTCCCTTTCTCTCTTCCTCTCTCCCTCCCTCCCTCCCTCCCTCTCTATCCTTCCCCTGTCTCCCTCTCTCTCTCTCTCTCCCTCTCTCTCTCCTGCCCTCTCTCCCTCCCTCCCCTCTCTATCCTTCCCTGTCTCCCTCTCTCTCTCTATCTCCCTCTCTCTCTCTCCCTCTCTCTCTCTCTATCCTTCCCTGTCTCCCTCTCTCTCTCTCTCTCCCTCTCTCTCTCCTGCCCTCCCTCCCCTCTCTATCCTTCCCTGTCTCCCTCTCTCTCTCTCTCCCTCTCTCTCTCTCCCTCCCTCTCTCTCTCTCTCTCTCTCTCTCCCTCCCTCTCTCTCCCTCCCTCCCTCTCTCTCTCTCTCTCCCTCCTTCTCTCTCTCCTGCCCTCTCTCCCTCCCTCTCTCTCTCCTTCCTTTTCTCCCTCCCTCTCTCCTTTCCCTGTCCTCTCTCCCTCCCTCCCTCTCTATCCCTCCCTCTCTCTCTCCTGCCCTGTCTCCCTCCCTCCCTCTTCCTTCCTCTATCCCATCTCTCTCCTGGTGACATTGTGGGGGAGGGCCAGACCCAGTACCCGGGGTGGGTAGGTTATGGGGCGTGGCCCTTATTAAGAGGTGTGCTGGAAGCACGGCCTCCAGATTAGCAGACAGGGCTTTGGATGCCGTTAATCAATGGAACCGATAAACTGATCCATTTTGCATTGCATGGTGGGGATTACTTGTCGCACAGGAGGGCGGTTTATTAACTCAATGACTGCTCAGTCTCCCTGAACACTTCTGCCGTGACCTCTCTATCTCTCCCCCCCCTTACTTTCCTTTCTTCTCTCACTCTCTCACCTCTTCATCCACCTCCCTCTCTCCACTGCTGCTGCCCGCTCCACTCCAGCATGAGAGACCAGGTGAGAGAGCGAGAGAACGAGAGAGAGACGGAGAGAGAGAGACATATAGAGACATAGAGAGAGGCAGACAGGGAGAGAGAGTGAGAGACATAGAAGAGAGTGAGAGAGACAGAGAGAACGAGAGACAGTGAGTGAGAAGGTGAGAGACAGATAGGGAGTGAGAGTGAGTGAGAGAGAGAGGGTGAGAGACAGATAGGGAGTGAAAGAGAGAGTGAGAGAGAGCGAGAGAGGACGGTTCTGTAACAAGTGTCAGGCAGAGTTTATGGAGCAGTGTCTGGTTGTAAAGAGGCCCCCCCCAGGCTCCGCCCCTTTAACCTAATTGGAGGCTTATGTAACACTCTGACCCGCAAACTAATAAAGATACCCTTAACTCCAGAGTTGAGCAAACATCTCTCCGGCGGGTTTTTTCCTGCACACGCTGCCTTTGTTTTCCCCATCTACAGGAGAAACCCTGAGTTTAACCCTGAAACCAAGCTGCAATACAGACTCATTGGTCAGACCCAACCCCAACCAAAACACACACACACACACAAATAGAGATGGAATGTGCTTCCCGCCCTCCCTCCCCCATTCTTTTACAGAAAGACAGAATGCTTTCTTGCTCCTTATTGTCAAACTGGTTGTTATTCAAAGCATATTGCTGTGCTGGTGCAGGATTCGGGTCGTTGATGGATGCTTGACGCAGGTGAGCAGGTTAGACGGAGCTCCCAGAATGCACCGCCTCCTCACACGCAGCCTGTAGAGAGAGGGAAGTGCTCTATCCTCCGGTCAGAAACGTGACGGCCACAGCGAGGGCCGTGTGATAGGGGGGAGGCTTATCACGCGCTCGTACGCAGGGCGCTTCAACCGCCGCCGTTCCCCGACTCCCGGCTGCCTTCTACGACCCTGCCGAGAGACGCACATCTCCCGACAGACGGGCCTTTTCTCCGTTTAACACGCAATACGCCGTCACCTTGGCTCCTGCCGCCCTCGAAACCTCGCGCGTCCGGAGGCCACCGGATTCACTTTTTTGTGGAACCGTGGCGCTGTGCGTCCTTCAAGAGTGAAAGATAAAGGGACGGAGATTTCTCACGGCAGTTATTGTGTCTTTGCTGTGCTTCCGGTGGTTAAGTCCCATTCGTAATGAATGGAAATTTCTGAAAGTGCGTCTCCGTTCTGCTCCCGCCGTGTTTAGAGACGCTCTAAAAGTGCGTCTCCGTTCTGCTCCCGCCGTGTTTAGAGACGCTCTGAAAGTGCGTCTCCGTTCTGCTCCCGCCGTGTTTATAGACGCTCTGAAAGTGCGTCTCCGTTCTGGAGCACGGCTTAATCATCGTCAAACACAGCATATTGTTTATTTTTAATTTGCGAACCTTAAGTTATTTCTTCCCCCCCCCCCCCCCCCCGAAGACTGGGTATGATCTCGACTACATAAATGTTTACCTAGACTCTAATTAACGGCGGAAATGAGCCCGTCGCGGAGAGCCGAGCGGGGTAGAGCCAAACCCGGCGGGCGCACTGGACGGGCATGGTCGACCGCCGGTCTCGCATCAGCCGCGAACCAGGCGAGAGAGCACCCGGGTTCGCCCGCGTACTACAGGCTACGCGGGGGGGGGCGCTACCACGGGGTCCCTGGGCCCGGGCCTGGGGTTCGCGGCGGGTTGAGGATATTGCATTATGGGTAGAAGTGAAGATGCCGTTCTTCAGAGAGAAAGGGTAAGGGACAGGGGTGGAGACACAGGGGGGCGGTGTGGTGATTTCATGGGCGTGTTTGAGGGGAGGGGGGGGGTGGGGAGGGGGCAGGATGGATGGCGGTAGGAGAGGAACTCATCGGGAGCGGAGGGGAGGTCTTATGTCCCACGGGAGTCCTTCCCGGGTTGTCTCAGGGCTGCGGAACGGCGATGTCCATCATACGCCATGAGCACCATCTGTTCAGTATTATAGCGGCAGTTGCCAAGCTACCTGCTCTTCCGCCGTCACACTCCAGTGCCGAAGCCCAACCTCAGACACATTATCCAAGAGGAAGAGGGGAGACATATATTACATTGGTCATGATTAAGCCATCTGCTGGGAAAAGGCCTGGAGAGCAGCAGACCTGTGAGGTGGCGCAATGTCGCCACCTTCTGGCAGGAGGGTGCCATTGCAGATTCCCCTCTGTTTGGCTCCAGCTGAGAGGTTTTTGTCGGTTTCCCTCAAGCAGGCTGGCTTTTCTCTCATCTGCTCCCGTGTCTTGCATTGTTTGAAATGTGATGTTTTGTGTGACACTGACTCACAAGGAAAGACACCATTTTGGCACAAAAATGGCCGGCACCTTTTGTCGTAAGGCGTGAGAGAGATACTGAAAATGGTCTTTTCTGTAGATAAACGACGTATAAGAGACGCAAGCCTCTTTGTTTTGAGGCATGTTGTCGCTACACCCCTGGGACCTCACTCAGCAGCTGGGCAGTCGCCATCTCTCGCTGTCGCTTCGAGCGGTTTTAGAGTCTGAAATGCGAGAATATGTTTATCAAACTCAGCGCGGGGATGTGGTGAAAGGGCTCGTGATTCGTGGGCACTCGCCGCTTGTAAATGACTCACTCCGCCGCTTTCTGCTGTTTGTTTGTTTGTTTGTTTGTTCGTTCGTTCGTTCGTTCGGTCGGTTGTAGACGCGCGGTCGGCGACAGGCGGCGGCGAGAATGTTCAGGCCGGGCGGGGCCGCAGTCTCGCGTGGTGCGCGTGTGTGCATGTGGGTGTGTGTGTGTATTGGAGCGGGGTGTAGGGCGTGTGTGTCCGTGTGTGTATTTTGGGGGTGTAGTGTGTGTGTGCACGTGTGTATACGTGTGTGTGTATTGGGGGGGGGGTTGTGTGTAGGGGTGTGTGTGTGTGCGTGTGTGTATATGTGTGTGTGTGTGTATTGGAGGGGGGTGTAGTGTGTGTGTGCATGTGTGTATATGTGTGTGTGTACTTGGGGGGTGTAGGGTGTGTATGTGTGTGTATTGGGGGGGTGTAGGGTGTGTATGTGTGTGTGTATTGGAGGGGGGTGTAGGGTGTGTATGTGTATGTGTGTGTGTGTGTGTGTATTGGGGGGGGGTGTAGGGTGTGTATGTGTATGTGTGTGTGTGTGTGTGTGTGTGTGTGTGTGTGTATTGGGGGGGTGTAGGGTGTGTATGTGTATGTGTGTGTGTGTGTGTGTGTATTGGGGGGGTGTAGGGTGTGTATGTGTATGTATGTGTGTGTGTGTGTGTGTGTGTGTGTGTGTATTGGGGGGCTGTAGGGTGTGTATGTGTGTGTATTGGGGGGGTGTAGGGTGTGTATGTGTATGTGTGTGTGTGTGTGTGTGTGTATTGGGGGGGTGTAGGGTGTGTGTGTGTGTATGTGTATGTGTATGTGTGTGTGTGTGTATTGGGGGGGTGTAGGGTGTGTGTGTGTGTATTGGGGGGCTGTAGGGTGTGTATGTGTGTGTGTGTGTGTGTGTGTGTATTGGGGGGCTGTAGGGTGTGTGTGTGCATGTGCGTGTGGAAGGATAGCACACACATCACAGCTGCTAGTAGCTCAGGGCGGATGTGTCATTTTCAGCTTGGCCCTTGAAGGGGGGAGGGGCAGCTCGTCTCCATCTTAGTGACGGAGGAGCGGCATATTTGCTTGTATTTAAAACGGCCGATTCTGCGTTTGCGAGCAGGAGAGGTGTTTGAGTCGCCCCTCCGGATGCTGGCATGCAGAGAGGAGGCACCTCCTCGGCCTGGCGTCCTCCTGCACGGCCTCACACCCCCCTCGCTGCCTCAGCCTGGGCACAGCGGGCACCTGGGAGATCACATTCGGGCCACAGACAGACCCCGCCTTGCTCCCCCTCACCCAAGGCCCGGGCCCCTGGTCTACCGCTACTCTCCAGGCTACTTGGAGAGAGCTCATTGGTTGGCTCCTGATCCCTGTGTCAAAAACTGCCCATTTTTAAACTCTTTTTCTTTGCCTCAAGTTGGACAGAATTAGCTAAATTTTACAAAATATGAACGTCCTGATCATTATCATTATAAATATTGGGGCCACAGGGTAGGGCCACAATCCACTGGGAGATTCCGTCTCTGATGAAATGTACAGCGATCACACTGCCGGTATTTCCTGTCAGGGAGGGTATGTCGTGACATCGCCCCCTGCTGGTGGGAGGTGCAATGCTCACCGGCTGCTTTCCATCGAGTCTGTCAGTTTGTCACCTTCAGTTTGCTGCAGTTGTATTTATTTTATAAATTTTTTTAAAGCTCTCTGTGTTCACAGCCTTATCTCTGGTTCAAATGCAGCACAGAGTGGGGATTTCTTTCTGTCCTCAAATGAGCTGCATACAAAAACCAACTGCCTGTTTGGGCTTACACAGATGCATCATTATGCTTAATCCTGTTTTTCTTGTTATGAATTATGAATGTTCCAGGCCTCGAATTAGACTGAATAGGTTTAAAATCAAACAGTGTGTCAAATTCAGCACGAGCATCATCCGACCACATGCTCTGTCTATTCTCCCTGATGTAGGGGACTAATGCTGAAAGACAAGCAATGGTCTACAATGCACTGTTCAGCCTGTCTTGCTGTAAGCTTTGAATCACCACCACGTCTCACCTGTGTTGTTTTTTTTTTTTACCTCAGCGCAGCTAATGCCGTTTGATCGGTTTGCCCGCGGTTCATTTTCATTGTGAGTTTCTGTTCTTCCATCTCAGGCACGACGGTTCTTGAGTGGTCATCGTTTGTAATCCACTCGTCGGAACGGATGCCGTGAACAATGGCCGCCTCGCGGTGGACGCCTCGGCTAATTCAGCGGGCGAGTTTATCCGTCCTGATTGATTGCAGTTTTATTAAATGTCGGCCTCTGGAAATTATCATTGGAAATGATACGTGCGGCTGAGTGTGTGGCCCAACGTTAGCGTGCGGCTGAGCGTTAGCGTGCAGCCCAACATTATTGAGGGGGGTTAGCGTGCACATTAGCAACGTTAGCGTGCCACTCCAGCGTGACATCACTGGAGGGTGCGGGACAGGAGACTCCCTGAACCCTGGCCAGGGGTTATCGTTACCATCTCTCTACACTTCCAGTGTCTGCCCCTCAGTACTGACTGAAACGGTCCAGTACAGACCCGGGAGTCTGTCTATCACAGCCCAGGGGGTGGGGACTGGTCACTCGCTCACTGGCTCACCCTTGTTTTGATATCTGTGTTTAATGAATGATTGTCTAAGCTTGATCTCTCTCTTCTCTTTCTCCTTCTCTCTCCCTCTCTCTCTCTCTCTCTCCCACTTTCTCTCTCTCTCTCTCTCTCTCTCTCTCTCTCTCTCTCTCTCCAGGAGCAGGGGTGTCGTGGGCATCTCGCGGCAGCCCGGCGGGGTACAGCCCCCTTTGCCGGGCCCGGGGGGGCGTGGCGCCGGGGTCCAATGCCAACCCGGGTGCGCCGGGTTACCTGGGCACCCAGCAGCAGGCGGCCATGATGAAGCAGATGTTGCAGATGGAGCAGGAGAAGCGGGTGCAGCTTCACCTGATGGAGCAGCAGCAGATCCTGCGGGGAGCAGCGGCAGCAGCACCAACAGCAGCAGCTGCTGGCGGAGCAGGTAGAGGGGGGCGCCGTGACCGTGTAGCGACCGTGCTATAACCGTGGCTTAACCGTGCCTTAACCATGCCATAACCGCATCGTAACCATGCCATAACCGTGCCGTAACAGCATCGTAACCGTGCCGTAACCACATCGTAACTGTGCCGTAACCATGCCATAACCGCATCGTAACCATGCCATAACCGCGCCGTAACAGCATCGTAACCGTGCCGTAACCACATCGTAACTGTGCCGTAACCGTGCCATAACCACACTGTAACCGCATCGCGACTACGCCGTAACCGTGCCATAACTCTGTAACCATACCGTCCCGTGAGGCAGGCCGCCAGAGGCCAGCTCTTTCTTGCCGGTTTTGTCTTTGCGCTAATATCACGACAAACCCCCCCCCCCTCATCATTAGCGGCCGAGGAGTTGGCGCTTTAGCATGCGTGATGGACTCCTGCGTGCACGCCCGCCCGCTCGCCCCTCAGTCTGCCGGGCTCCTCCCAGTCCACTTTGCTCCCTCTGATCTGTGAGATTACAGACAGATACCCCCCTTCCCCCGCCGTGCGCTAATGTAGGACGTCCCATTAGTTTCTCTCTGTTTAATACACTGTGTAAATTACCGCGAAGCTCCGCTGAGCACTGCTTCACTCTCACCGGACGCACTCAGCTGTGAGTCGACTGCTCCCCGGCACCTCGGCTCCATTCAAAATGGCAGCCGGCATTTTCATTAAATATCCGCCAGAATAGCGCACTGGCTGCGTCAGAGGTTAACTGTAGCCTTACTGTGCTATTATGCGCAATCTGTGGTATACAGTGGCAGACAAGGTTTGTGTGTGTGTTTGTGAGTGTGTATGTGCATCTATGTCTGTCTGTCTGTGTGTGTGTGTGTGTGTGTGCGTGCGTGCTTGGGCATATCATGTAGATGTGTCTGTACAGAGGAAAGCTCGAAATGCAGGACAGGGAAACGAGAGGACACTACAGTGCATCAACATAATTTAGCATTTCCTTCTGGAAGTCTCATAAGCATACGACAATTAGAACGTACGGTTCACAAGTAAATTACAGTAACAATGGAGCGTAGGCCAAAAAAACACAAAATGTCTGAAATATGTGTGTAAATACGTCCACTTGAAGGAAGAAAAAAGTGTTTGTTGTTTGGTAACTAGCTGCGTTAGCTGCTTGGGTGAATTGTTTCTGCAGGAGAATGCACGCTGCCCCTTTTAATGCACGCTGCCCCTTTTAATGGTGCAGTTGTACTCTTGAGCGGTGAAGTAGACCACACAGCATTCATTCCCACCATATGTCTCGCAAAGATCTCTGCCTGCGGTTCCTACGGCAACACATCCACATGAGCACCCCTTTTTTTAAATTTGATACTTGTTTAGCCTTTGTCGTGGCACATTTTTTTGTCGACACAAATGAACTTGCATATCTGCTATTGCGCTGATTAGTAAAATTATTAATTGTGTGATGGTGATATACAAAGGATGTTATGCCCCAATAAAGACTATATTTTTGGGGTCCTCATGATAGTGGTGAAAAGTGAATGTTCCACAAATGTATTGAAAGAGTGACATTTTTCTGCGATGCATTGATTGCATTTTTTGAGCAGTTTGTAGGTTCCTAAACCCTTGCTTCAGAAAGTGTTTGTGGCGTTCCCTGTCCGCTACGCTTGTGCTGTCCCCCTGTATGTGTCAGCTGGTGATTTATGAGCATGACAGCCAAGAGTTATGATGACACAGGCCCGTGAATGCGAGAAACCCCCTGCATGACGTGCCGCCATTTTGTTCCCTCTCCTTGTCATAACAGCTACAGCAGCAGCAGCAGCAGCAGCACCTGCCCCGGCAGTTACCCCAGCAACAGAGAAACCCCTACCCAGTCCAGCAGGGTAACCAGTTCCAGGGTAAGTTGGGTCGCGTGGGGGAGGGCCGGGGGCCGTGATGTCATCCCGTCCAGTTCACCAACGGTTCCATCATATCGACTGATATGTGTCTTTATGAGCATCAGGAGGAAGCAACCCTAACAGTCTCTATTATGTAGCTGTTTCGAGACTTCACCACGCAAATATCCTGCGTTCATAACGTCAGTTACCATGGAATTGCCCATTGGTGCAATGGCTGCCCCCGTTCATAGTGCAGAGCACATTACCGTACGCCTGCTTGTCACTTACCCTTTTGCTTGTGCCAGTCGGTCCCGTTCATAGTGCGGAGCACATTATCGTACGCCTGCTTGTCACTTACCCTTTTGCTTGTGCCAGGCGTTCCTCGTTTGAATCTGGAGGACCCAGAGGACCGCAGGTTAACCCGAATTCTGTGGTTTGAAACGGACAGTAATACCACATGCCTAATTAATACCGATGACAGGTAGACTCTTCTGAGAGGACTCCAGTCTGAGGCAGTACTATTACCTGGTCTTTGAAGGGTCATTGCCTAGGATGTGGTGAGGGAAGAACTTCCTCTGTGGGCGAATGAACTCAAATCACCCCTGGGTTCTGGGGTAAACTCCGACCGCAGGGCCAATCGATTACGCATCGCCTCTTGTTGAATATTTTGACAGGCCTTGACACTCGCCGGGTTCAGTTCCGCGGAGGTAATTGCCGTTTCCTCCTCGAACGTCTCTGAGTTTGGAAACTGAAGTTTGGCTGAAGAGGGCTCGCGATCGCAATATTTACCTGGGTGGCCGTCGACGGGCGTAATTAGCCTTGCCCCTTCGACGAGGACAAACCCCTCAAGTGCCGTCGTAAGGGCCTGGCGAGGCACTTTGCTACGCTGAAATGAAAATTAGCCGCGGCGGGCTGAAAGTGGCGTCCCGCGACTGCGGGTGAAATGGAGACAGAACGGGCCCTTTCCTTGATTACATCTCCATTGTAATCAAGCCCCCTTTCTCTACCCCTGCTGCTGTATGTGTGATTGTAGTCCTTCTGTGGCCGTCCACAAATATCCACCTGAGCCGAGCACCGCCCCCTGGTTATGTAGGCTTTAGCTTTAGCTAAATTTACCAGTGACCTTGGACTGTTCTCTGGAAAATCAGCTCGCCAGTTTAAAAGATTTATTTTCTCTGAAATGTAAATGCTTGTTTTGTCCAACTAAACACTTTCTTGGAGTTATATATTTTTTTCCATCGGGGCTGTTTGTAGTATATTCTCCTCGGCTGGGTTCGTGTTTACTGCTCATTTAGCTTGCGGTTGACGCTGTTGACCACCCAGTGAAGGCCTGGGGATTCTCGGCGGGGGGAGTGGTTTGGCACTCTGAAGTCCCTAACAGTCTCTATCACACACCCTTTATTTACCTCACAGCACGTCATTGCAGTGTTGATGTTCCAGATTATTGGCGGCCCGTCAGTGGCTACTGCCAACACCGCCCCCCCCCGGAGGGTAAATGTGTCTCTTCCTATCGATTTTCACGTTTCCATGGATACCGTATTAGATCAAATCCGATTGGGGGGGGGGGGGGGGGGGGGGGGGGTCTGTTTTTTGCCGAGCCCATAAGCGCTGGAATTCTATCAAGGCCGCCCTCGAGTATTGCATAAGGTCATTCGTAACCTGCGAGTAGCATTTCTGCACATCTCACGAGAGCCCGATGTGTCTGTCTGAAATATACGCCCCCCCACCCCCCCCTTTCTGTCTCTTTCTCTCTCTCTCTCTCTGTCTCTCTCTCCCTCCCTCTTTCTCCGACTGTGCTTGTTGCCACGGCAACCTGCCCCAGATCTGAAGTGTTCCGTCGAGTCAACTCGGATCACTGATAAGCAGAGCTTCTCTAGGCTAATGGAGAGGAGGAACCCGCCGCCGTTACACTGCGGGCGTTGATTCACTCCCCTGTATACAGCAATAAGCTTCAGTAGCCGAACGAATAGCATTACAGGGCTGTATTTGTCAAAGTTGAGAAGGGAAAATTGTCGGCGAGCAAGAAATCAGCCCATCTGCGATGACAAAGTTACAAGTGAGAAAAGGGATTTTTATTCCGGTAAAGTATTCTGTGTCTATGGGCGCAGTTTGGCTCAGTTTACCGCCAGATGCGCATAAGATTATCAGCACACATACGGAGATACTTACAGCAAGCACAAATGACTAATGATGCCTAGCAATAGCGATAATTACAGAAGTGCCTCTTTGTGTAAAGACAGGAGGACACAGTCCAACTGAACAGTGATTTCTCCAGCACAGCTCATCTGTGTAAAAAACCCTATAATCATTGGACAGAAAGCATGAGAAAATCCCATCAAAAACCCATCAGGTTCTTGGAAAAATATCTCTGCCGTCACATGCATGGCTAATGTGTCGGAATAATTACTAGAAATACAAGAGTGGAGGCCGCCGCAAGATGAGGATTTTTTTTTTTTTTTGACAAGCTGATTAGTTTTGATTGTTTTTTATCGTTTTTTTTTTTTTGATCTGGATATTTGCTGTGTGGACTGTGGAGTGAAAGGTTAAGAAGGCCAATGTTATATAAACAGGTTGCAGGTTTGAATCCGTGATGAGACACTGCAGCAGCTGTGCCCCTCTGGACAGTACAATACCTAGCCCGAATTGCTTCGGCAAATAGCAAGCAGGAAACATGAATAATGCATCAGCTTCCAGCTATGTATGTAAGCCCCCCAAGTAAGGGGGGGGTCTGCTAAATGGAAATTGAAATTTTGGAGCTATGATTCGCCTTGATTTTATTTTTTATCTGTTAATTTATTGTGTATTTATCCTTTGTTTCCCCCCTTCCTCTTCTTCCTCTTCTTCCTCAGGCACGCCGCAGGAGCTGGCGGCCAGGAACCAGGCCCTCCAGAGCATCCGTAACGCCCGCCTCCTGGCGCAACAGCAGCAGCAGCAGCAGCAGCAGCAGAACCAGGGCATGCTCCCCATGGCGTCGGTCCAGACCACGGCCTCCATGCCGGTGCCATCGGCCCAGTCCGACATGGGCATGGCGTACAGCGGCCCGCCGGGCCAGCAGGGAATGTACCCCCTGAACCCGGGCATGAGCCAGATGCTGCCGCACCCCAACCAAAGCGGAATGAGCATACCCCCACACAACCCCGGGCAGGGCCAGAGGCAGCCGGGCGGGGGCCGGGCAGGCGGTGGGCATGGTGGCGGGGTACGGGCAGGGCATGATGATGAACCCCGCCATGTCCCAGCAGCAGATGAAGGGCCCGCCCATGGCCAAGGCCCAGGCGCAGAGACTGCAGAGCATGATGGGAGGGGGCGGCCACCAGGGGGGCGCCGGGCTGGGCCCAGCAGCAGACATTGCAGGCCATGAGCGGGCGGACTAGCGGCGAAATGGTGGCCTTCAGCAACAGCAGCCCGGCCTACGGGATGCAGCCGGGACAGCCGCGCGTGGCCAAGCAGCACTTTGCTCAGGGGATGAGCCAGACTATGGTGGACCCCCGAGCCATGAACCCAGCCATGGCCGGGCAGATGGTGTCTCACATGTCGGGCCAGCCAAGGACCAACCAGCCCAGGCCCATGGTTATGACCAGCATGGGACAGGGCGTGCCCAGCATGACTCCTTTTAACCAGGGCCCCGGGCAGCCAATGGCGGGTAGCGGGGGGCTCGTACGTGCAGGGCGGGCAACCCCAGCAGGGCTACCAGCGGACTCCCAGTCAGGACCTTACGTACAGTTACGGCAGCCAGCCCGCCAACGCCGGCTCCTTTAATCTGCCAGACGGGGCGGACTTGGACTCTACAGACGGATGGATGGACGAGTTCTTCCCCAGCCAATAGCGAACGGAGACGGAGACGGTTGGCCGTTTGGGGGGCGAACGCGGGGGGGGGGGGGGGGGGGCAAAAAGAGAGGGGTTTAAAACGAAATTTAAAAAAAGAGAAAAACACAGATGAGATAAAAAGACTATACGTTTTCTTTTGTAAAACATTTACTGAGCTGAGAAAAAAAAAAATACAACCTGTTTTGTGTCTCTTGTGCGTGCTATCATGGTAACTTAAAAAGCACCTCCTCTTTGTGGAGGTGGGTCAGCGTAGACATCACTCCTAGACCGGCTTTGGGAGCTCATTTTCCTTTTGGTTTAAAAAATAAAAATAAAAATAAAAATGGCGAAATTCTATAGGTTTTAAATCAACCCTTATAAACTCTATATCTTGAAATCTGTAATTTGCTGGATTTCAAGTGGCACGATTGGGGAGGGAGGGAGATTGGGGGGGGGGGGGGTGATGCAAGGTACATTTTTAAAGAGAAAACTTTATTGGAAAAAAAGTCTTTTAATATTTGGGTCATTGAAGTGTTCTGGCCAATGGGGTGTCCCTTAGATTTAGTGTGTCACGACAGTCAGAAACCACCGTAAGCCATCGTCATATAGGGTATCAGCGTCATATAGGGTATCAGCGTCATATAGGGTATCAGCAAATATGGCCTCTCACTGACACACAGGTTTTTAAGCCCATTTGGGGCTGGTACTTCGTAGCCAAGAGTGGAAGTAGCAGAGCAAAGCAATCCCTGATACTCATGTCATCATTTCTATCCAAAAATTATTCTAAACATCTTTTTATTTATTTTTTATTCCTCTGGAGGCTCGTATTTCATCTGCGTTTGTCTGGTGTTTTACGCTGTGAAAATGAAAGACGGGGGAAAAAAAACAAAAAAAACAACAAAAACAGTCGCATTTCTTTGTGAGGCACTAAGCGCATGCGCCATGGGGGGGGGGGGGCAGTCGCTAGGCAACCCGCGCGAGGCATCGACTTGGCTGAATCTCTGCATCGCACTGTGAGGGGACCTGGCGGCTTCCATAGCTCAGGGGGGGAGCAAGAGCGAGAGGGGGGGGAAAAACAAAACGAGTCTAACCACAGCTCGGGGAGCTCATCTGCCATGACTGAGAGGAGAACGCGCTAGAAACCGAGGGTGTCAGCCACCACAGGTGACTCTGTCTCAGATAAACAGCAAAAACTATCATTCAGATTATCCTGAAACAACTGGGCTGTTTGAAATGTGAGCATTCAAATATATTCCTTATTATTATTATTATACGGAAGTGATTTGTTATTGTTTGTTTTCTCCCTGGTACAAGTGAGGTTGATTTTTGGTTCTATTTTCCTGTAAACAAGGGAAGATTTTACCTTTTTTTTTTTTCCAATCACATTTCTGTGGAATACAGTTATACCTTCTGCAAATGTATATTCCACAGCTATGTCTGTGCAGACATTTGCGTATGCTTTGAATCCGAGAAGCCCACTTTTGGTAGAGAATGCACAGTTAATGCGTACTGGGAGCTGGCTGGCACGAGGGGTAGGCCTCGCCTGAGAGATCACGATTTGCACGGGCGGGAGAAATCGGTCAGCTCTGTTAGGAAAAGGTCAAACGCCGAGGCCTGTTTTCATTAAACCTCCTCTCCCACGTTGTTCCAACGTGGACTTTAACGAGTGTTTAACGCCCCCTCCCCCCGGATGGATGTGCAGTAATCGAACAGGAGGGGAGGGGCGGTGGCCTTTGAGCTTTGAGTGCTTCCAGTGCGTGAATGGGGTTGTTGTCTCTCACAGGGGCCCCTCCCCTCCCCTTTGAAAAGGGGGCGTGGTTAAGTAAAATCCCCACCCCCCGAGTTCTGCAGGCCATTGTCACAACAGAGCACATTGTAGGCAATGTCTGTGAGTCCTTTCTTCCCTCCCGACAATCGGCCTGTTGTTTCTCCTTGGTTTCCAGCAGCCCTGTAGGGTTGCAGTATGACTTTTCGTTCAGTTGCTTCGCCAGTATTCACTCCTGACAACAAATTCAACGCGGTTCAACTGTACTAAATATGTGTGTGTGTGCGTGGGGGGGCGGGGGGGGGGGGTTGAATCACCCCAACTCATTACACTACTTCTGTTTCAATTGAGATTTTGTTGCCATCAATTCTCTTGCGTACCTGAACAAATTTTTGCCTTTGTTGCACACTGACAGTGATTGTTGTCTGTGTGAAATTACGCCATTTTAACCGAAGAAATGACCAAGGGCTGTACATGTTTACGTGCTTCAGTGTTAGCCGAATAAGAAGCATAACTACATATTCTACATACAGTGATTTTACTGGTGAAACCTTGGAGTTAGCAATGTCCATTTTAGAACTGGTTCCAATATTTTAATGATGTTTAGAGCTCAAACTTCAAATTAATTGATATTTGGTGCTTGAAGGTGTCACACACAAATCTGACTAACAACCCAAAAAGCCTTCACTTGGCCACTTCACTCATATATTCCACATATATATATAACTACGCATCAATTAATGTTTATTTCTCCCCCTCGCCCCCCCCCCCCCTCCCCCCCTTCAGGATTATGTTTAATTTTTGTGTCATGTACAAATGGGCATTCACAGTTTGAGATATTGTTTCCTGTTCAAGGCCCGTCTCTCAGAAGCTCCTGTGTTGTCTCCTGGGGTATGTTTCCCATCATGCTCTAGTTCTGTAGGTGGTGGTGGAGGGGTGCATATGTCCAACTTCAGATAAAATGCAAACCTTTGAAAAAGAAAGAGAAGAGAACCACTTCTGATGGTGTTGTGGACAGCCATCTCACAATTTTTAGTCCTTGAAGAAATGGGTTGGACTGTCCTTCAAAGCTTCCTCCAAATATTGTGGATCCGGGACCAAGTCAAATGTAGACATTATATTTCTTTTTTTCTTTTTAATTGTTGTTGTTGTTTTATTATTTTTATTTTGTTTTTTTTTTTGTACTGGTGCTGACGTACATGTGATAATGAAAAATATATATGAAAACATGGTTATTTGTAAATATGTTTTTACAGGTTTAAATACATCAGATAATTCTGGCTCTACTCTGTAAAGAAATTACTGTTTGTTTAAAATAGAGAAGTATTTTTATTTCATTTTTTTCCACTTTTAACTCATCCAAGATATGCCATTGCACTTCAGACAATGTCTTACTACTAATTTCTATTGTAAACCTCTTCTAATTTTTATTTAGAAGTTTTTTTTCTAGGTTGAGATTGTACTCTGTACCTTCAGCAGTGCTCACTTATTCTTATCTTGTACAGAATTCTGAAATGTTATCGCCAGAGGATTACAAAACCCTTTTTGTTTTTCAGAAAAAATTAAAAATAAAGAGAATGTTATCTCTACTATCATATTAAATGAACTCTAATACAGTCCATGTTATTTATTGTATTGGTACATAGCATATTAGTACAATGGCTTTCAGTCAAGGAGTGCATATACGTACATATACTGTATATATACACACACACACAGAGTGAGACAAAAACACATTCCATCTCTTTCTGCCTCTCTCTATATATATATATATATATACATACAGACGGGTGATAAATTAAAAGAAAAACCAACAGCAATAGTCTAGCATATATTCTAGTCTCTGGAACTCTACTGGAGGGATGGAACACCATTCCTTCAAAAGATATTCCCTCATTTGGTGTTTTGATGATGGTGGTGGAGAGCGCTGTCTAACACATCGCTCCAAAAACTCCCATAGGTGTTCAATTGTGTTGAGATCTGGTGACTTCTAAGGCCATAGCATATGATTCACATCATTTTCATACTCATCAAACCATTCAGTGACCCCTCATGCCCTGTGGATGGGGGCATTGTCATCCTGGAAGAGACTGATCTCCCATCAGGATAGAAATGTTTCATCATAGGATAAAGTTAATCACTCAGAATAACTTTGTATTGATTTACAGTGACCCTTCCCTCTAAGGGGACAAGTGGATTTAAATGGATAAAATTGCCATTTTTGCCCATCAATCTACACTCAATAACCCATAATGACAAAGTGAAAGAGAATTTTTTGCAAATTTATTAAAAAATAAATAAATCAAAAACCGAAACCTCATTTACATAAGTATTCATACCATAGTATTCATACCCTTTGCTTTAACGTATGTTTAAAGTATATTTAATATTTGGTCGCATATCCTGCATGCTGTTACTTCCTGAAGTCTGTGACCCATCAAGATCAAAAGACTCTATATCTTATTTTCAGGTACTGTTACAAGCGATACTATTGATTGATAAGTTAACAGTACCTGAAAATAAGATATTGAGAGTCGTTTGATGTTGATGGGTCACAAACTTCAGGAAGTAACCGCATGCAAAGGATATGTGACCAAATATTAAATATGATACTTTAAAAATATGTTAAAGCAAAGGGTATGAATACTTATGCACATGAGAGATTTCAGTTTTTGATTTTTAATAAATAAAAACATGTTTTCACTGTCATTATGCTGCTTTATTGAGTGTAGATTTTATCCATTTAAAATTAAATCTACAACACAATAAAGTGTGCAAAAAGTGAAGGGGTCTGAATACTTTCTGAAGCCACTGTATATGTACATATACTGTAGGGTAGTCCTATGGGGTTCTGTTCACTACACCAGTGACTTTAGGTGTGGATAATGAGGTTGTTTGGATTTTAAAAAATAAAATAAAAAAATGTATTCCATTTCAAACTAGCTAGCGCTGACACCTCAATGGGATTGAATGTATTCAGGGTGAATCGTGTCACATTCTCCTCTACTCTTCAGTCTTCTCTCCCACGTGGTGCAGTAAGGGCATGGTTCTCTACCGGAAGGAACACCCACACTACCGGGCCCGCTCCACATGTGTCATTGTCATTACAGTAGCATATCTAGGCCACCTGTCACAGCTTATATTTTTACATACCCAATAATTCAGTGGGGAATTTAGATTTAAGATGGGTTTTAAGATTTAGCATACATACATGCATGCATACGTACGTACACACATACATACATACTAAAACGAGACATTTCTACTCGAGCAGGATGGGTAAAGCAAAGAGTAGAAGCAGGGTGCGAATTACGGGGGGGTCAGGGGGGGCTAAACCCCCCCGGATGTGACGAGAGCCCCACTGGAGATACACCAGGGGAACTCTTGGGGGGGTCTTTACAAAATAAAATCTGTTTAAATTAGATTTTAAATATTCAGATGTTGTTCTGTGGCAGAATATTGTATATAAAATGTGTATTACAAATGTTAGCACCCCCATGGTGGATTATTCCATTTTTTCCTCGAGTACTGTAGTTGTCACCCAACCCTAGGGAGGCGCTATGTACAGAGCAAGCGCGTGCATGTTTTTTCCTCGTCTGGTAAAAATCGTTTTCCTTGTCACACAAAGAAAAATACTTTAACATGTAATTATTTCATTAACTATTCACTGGTTTTGAACAAAGAAAACGCCGTCTACTTTGACATATTGCTCAGTGTTGACATTGTAGCGCATTTTGTCAGTCAGCACTGGTGTGAGCAGCACCATTTTTTATCTGTTTTTTATCTGTTGTGTAGCTTCTGGCCAGACTGAAATTTTAGCACACTATTTGCTGCTACTGTGTCTAGGTCTGCATTGATTAGTGTAAATGGGCTCCTGAATGAGTGAATTAGTGTCCTACTGCTCCTACTGTATATAGTTTGAACGTTTCTGGTGCTTAGACTTAATTCATTCACTGGGTACGTTTACATGCACAGCAATATCCGATTACTGGAAACGATCAGCTTACGCCAGTATTTAACTTATTGCGTTCACATGGACATAAGAAATGTGATTAGCCTACTCCAAAAGCCGCGTTTACATGATTCTCTCCATAATCAGCTCTGTGGAAAACGTAGCTACTAACTGCTTCCCGTTGTAAGGACAAAAATGATCCGCCCGTCAAAAATTTACGTTAGGCTATTATTATTATTATAGCTAGCTAGTAATTATTATAGCTACTTATTTATAGCTAATTGCTAGTAGTGGTTGATTTATATTATTGTACTAGCTAGCTTTACCGATCTCTAAATCTGGCGAATTTCCCAAAAATTTCAGTTATTTAATGTGCTAGCCACAAACTAGCTAGTACAAACACAAGCACGTAACACTCAACAATATATTTTCACCGGTGAAATGCAAATTTAATAATACAATTCTGGAAGTGAGATGCTGAAGGAACCCCAGGCATAGCAAATGTTGACGGGTGGAATCATTTAGACGTTACACCGCCTCTTCTGCCTGACATGCGTAGTTTTGAAAAGCCGAAAGAAACCGGAGAAAGGTGTTTACATGCTCCAAAAAATCGAAAGTTTGTCCAAAAAACCAGGGGTGTTAATCGGGTTTCCAAAACACGGATTATGACCTTACATTATCGGATAAAGGTGTTTACATGACCATTTCCGTAACCAGAGTATTGCCATAACCGGGTTCAGATCGGAGTATTAGTGTGCATGTAAACGTACCCAGTGTCAGACTTCATCTCACTGAAGCACGCGCATGCGTATGATGTAGTGGATCTCCGTGTCTGTGGGCCTTTGCTAAAAAATAGGAGACCCCCCTGAAAGTCACAGTGTAATTCGCACCCTGAGTAGAAGGATAAGGAAGTACCAGTGTAGACCAAACGTTATACTCGCAACCTTCAGGCCTCCAGACCGTCAGTTCCGAAACACTTTTTTTCCTACACACGCCGTTTTTACACCTGTGTCTCTTTAAGTGTGGAGTGTAGCGTAGATGCTGCGATGAAACGTGCACCTGCCATTGGAAGGCACTCGTTTCATAGCTAATTACAGTCCATTAATTACACTAGCCTAATTGTATTTGGATCATAATTAATTTGTGAGAGCAATCAGCTACCAGCGTTTCAGCAATCGGGCTGCGTCTTACAATTGTCTTTTACTGCTACGTAATAGAAATACACGCACACACTGCCAGAAATCTGCACGTCAGGTGGCACTATTCATTATTTCTAATGGGATAAAGCTCGGACCAAGCCAATTGAGCCTTTCGTTTACTAGCATAATACTGAAAACGCAAGGGATTACCTTCTGAATGTGTACCGCGGTAGGCCTATATTACGGAAAGGTAGACTGATTTTCAAATTGCCATAATCACTTAGGCTACATGCAGTGAACACGTGCATGGACACTTACCAAATAGATGAACGGATGGACAGCCCACAGATTTACTGGACTGTAATGTAGTTATGATTTTCGGTGTAATTAAGTCGCATATAAACGGCAGCTTTGAGTATATTTGTCTGTGAGAAGCATCAAACAACGGCACGCATTTCCCGGAGAGAGACGAGAGCTGGTTATCATCGCAACGCGAGTGTTTGTTTGCTTCTCATCAAAGTGATTTAGAACCGTGCACTGAGCCGCACTGCTGTTTCACAGAGAGGCGACACCCGATTTCCATAATTAAGAGCACATATGTTAAAGAGCGTCGCTTAATTTCTTCTCGCAATGAATCATTTCATATCCACTCATTTACACGCTGCCATATTCAACATTCACACGCGCATTCCTGACTATGATGAATGGAGAAGGTGTTGGGGTGACGATGACATTATTCACGAGCGAGGATGACAGTTGATAGGGAGATTGTGATGAAGATTTGAGGGTTTTATTCGGGTTATTTTGTATGGAGATGGGGGGTACCCAAACCCTCCCTCGGGATGCAGGGGAGTAGAGTACATTATCTCCTCCCAGTCTCCCACACTTAAATACGGTTTAATACAGACAGTTTTAATCAAGCGCTTTGAATGCTAATAGACTCTGACTGAAGCCGTCGAGGTAGACTTCCCATATTTTAATCACGGTAATGAATGATCTGTCACCTGCGCACAGGGTCGCCGGGCCCATTCGACTTTTTTTGCCGTCTACCTCATCCGGGGGACCGCGCGTCGGCCGGCCTGCGCCTCCGTCTCTCGATTAGCACCGCGCTCCCAAGGCCCTCTTTGTCCGCCCATAGTTCTCATTATGCAGATCAGGCGCTCATTCTCTGGCGGGTAATGCTTTACCGAGGCCGTCGGGGGTTAATAGAGCTCTCGTTTCATTTCTACATTCACATTCTATTGTTTCTCTTCTACAAGAACACCATCATCTCCCCCCATTAGAAAATGGTGGCATCGCATTAGAAATGTTCATCCTCCGTCGAGGAGCGACCATGTTCGTCCTACATAGCCTACACATGCCACATTCGACCTCCTTTGTGGTATTCTTCCTGTTTTGTGGCACGAATATACGCATGATATTTTTTTTGTGTCAGAAACTTAATTGTAACGATTTATTATTTTTTGCATGAATTTTTAATTTTCTTGTCACTCGCTTCGGAACCATTCTTAATAAATGGATGACAGGGGGATTCTCTTTCCCCGCTAAGTTGAACTCTTCATTTACAAAAACAGGTCTACACAGCGAATTTGATATATTATCCATTTATAACTTCCTCTCTCAAGGGAGTAACAGAAAAGGGTGTTGAACCGAAGACCTTTTGTACGTATGTCCAGTTCCCTAAACACTGCACCACGCTGGCACTCAAAACAAAAACAAATTAAAATTGTGTACTTGAATTCCTCTTCCCTTCATGCAATGGAGATACACAAATTACCTAGGAGATGCATATAAACTCAGGTGTGTCCCTGGAATGTTCTCAGTGAAGGACAATAGTGGCATTCAACATGAATCACTCTGTCCTGATTAATTATTATTATTATTATTATTATTATTATTATTAGACATCTGATGATAATACCTGGCACCCATGGGACTCCAAAGTAGTCTGTTATTTCTACTCTGAACTCTGGTCGTTTCATTATACTGGTCTCGATAACCAAAGTGAATAGAGAACACATATTGTATATGCTAAATAAAGAACATACTTAAGCTCCACGCTGACAAATAAGGTCTTTTCTTTCCTCAATAGAGCTTATTTGTTACTGCGGAGCTTAAGTAGGCTATGTTCTTTATTCTGCATATGTAGAAAACAAACTGCTGCTTGGCAAGCAAAATGACATTTCATTTCTCGCCTTTTGTCAGGTCATAGGAAACAGATGGCACGTAATGTTTTTTTATTGAAGCAACAGACAATATAATTAAGCTGCACTAATTTAACTCATTACAAAATTGGTTAGCATACATTTGACATATAGCCCATGTTTATTGCTTAGCTTTTTAAAATATAGCAATATTTTGGCATTTCACAAAATAATGCTATGTTTCCGTGCCTGTTAACGTGTCATTACTGAGAGATGTGTTAAGTCCTTATTACACATTGACTGACTTACACATTGACATTGACTATACAAAATCACAGTGCATTACATTTAACCCTTTACCAAAGCAAAACACTGACTTCAATGTAATCCTAACCTTGTTCTGCACATTGAAAAGCATTGTGCTTAGGTATAGGCTGAGTACTTATGTAAAATTCAAGTTGGTGTACCGAACAAAGACTAGCCTACTTAAAGCGCAATATTTTATTAAAGGCTGACCTGATATGAAATCAATATACCGCTAAAAGCCTGTCCACAATCATGGCTGTATCACATATGAAATAATCCACTTCCTGTACATTTGCCCAAATGGGGAAGTTGCCAGTTTGTATTTCATAGTAACTACCTTGCATCTCATTAAAGGTATCTAATGAGGAACACAAGTGTTTAATTTCAAGGATGACCCCCGTAGCTCTACATCCATACCTGAACCTTACGTAAACCGACTTTACCCACAATCCCTGGCTATCTATCAAATCAAAAATGCAACAACTCACATGGCTAATCATATGCATAATGTATTTATGCAAGTATATACTGTATACAACATTATGTACAGTATTTATACAAGTATACATACCATGCAGAATGTCGTAGTACAATGTTTGAAATTTCAGTCAGGCTACGATGCTAACTGGGCCCACTATTTTAAGCTATATGTGTTGTTTCAGAAAGTGTGTATAATGTTTCTAATTGGCTCAATTAAAAATAAAATTAAAAAGCTTGTTTATTCCAAAATAAGTTAATCACCATCTTGGGTCCATGGGGGACACCACTACAATTCTCATTTCAACTGCTAGTTTGTTTGGTTATCTATGTATTTTATTTTAATTATTCTTTTTTAATTGATTCCCGTTTACTCCCAATTTGGAATGAGCAGTTAAAATGTTTGTGCTCATTGATGCACGTTCTCTCCTCTGAAATGTGAAAGATCAAACTGATCCAACCAGTTAAGCACAGACACAAAAAATATGTATGTTTCTATAATCATAGTGTAGGTATATAATTCAACAGCCGCAAAATCATGTGACACCAATTTCTGGGGGGGTGTGGGGGTGGGGGCCAAGGAGAGGAGGAGTGGCCTGGACTTCTCCAGAGATAAATAACCCTGACAGTCTCGCACACTCACTCTCTGCGCATCAGCACTGTCTGGCCCACAGGAACTTCAGTGCGTCACACGTAAAGATCGGCACACTTGGGGCACAGCAAAAATGGGGGTGTAGATTTAACGCAGGTTTTTGTTCCCACCAATTACCCCGGCTAAATGAGCGAATTGGCTGTTTACACCAACACTGGTAGATTAGATCACATTAAAATGTTTCATATAGGGACACAAGAAGTCTTCGGCTGTCATTCATGCGCTTATTAAGAATTGTAGCTAAAATGTCATATTAGGGCTAATTAGGTAATTAAGGCCAGAAGTTGGCATGAAAACCAGAAACAGATACGGCCCTCGTTGCCCACCTCTGCCCTAGGGTGTTTACATGAGACCGTGATCTCACATATGCACCCTGGGGTGTTGAATGTACATCAGCAGTGTTAGATTTACACTGGCAATTTTGCTGTGCATATAGATGTTGCAAAAACAGGCCGCTACTCCCAGGACACTCAGAAGAGCTCCGCACAACGGATGGCGTGTTAGTGTCACACAAGACAGACACAGGTCATTTATTTAAGGAATCTTTTTTTTTAACATGTTCCAACATTTGGGCCAGCAAACGTAGCACACCAGATGTTAGATTGAGGATGTTCATATTTAGAGCCAGTAGGGGGCGGTCTTAATAATGTAACACTGTGAGGAGAAGAGAGTACTTAGGGCCTGGTGGTGTCTTGTGTCCAGGATGATTCTGGCCCCTGTGGCCTTTGAAGAAGAAGAACTGGCACTTCCATTACAAAAATCCTTTTCTATTTTAACCCTGCAAGTTGTTTCCACGTGGCTACAGTGCATAAACGTGGTGCAAATATGTGGGTGTGATTGTGATTAGTATAACAGAGTTTATAAACCCATTCCAAAGGCAATAAAACCTACTGTGCTCCATTTGTGCTTTTAGCCTGGCAATGACCCTAATCACAGCCCAGCATTACTTCTCCCAAAAGACATCTCTTAATTCCAACTTTAATTAAATATTGCCTTTGAGTTTATCTAAAGACCAAAGGCAAAGGGTTTTGTTAGTTAGCTGGTCAATCCAGGTTTTCGGAAGCTACCGTCAATGATGTTAACTTCTCAAGTGCAACAGTGAAAGCTGCTGTTCCTAATTCTTCCTCGCCGACTTAACCTAAAATTAAAAAAAAGAGAAAACCCATCTCAGCTTGATTGTGTGCCGCTATTTGAATTAGTTGTTGCACTTGCTGCGGGATAAAAAAAAACAGGCAGCGTAAGCATCTCATTATGCCTGCTTAATTAGCAGAATTAAACTTTTAAATGTTTCAAACTCTGTTGAGAAACCAATAACGTGTTCAATAAAAATAAAAAAAAGGTTAACTGTGTAACTTGAGGGGGAAAATGCTATAGCAGTAATGAATATTTAAACACAGCTTAGGCCATTTGGTACGAGGGTAAAATTGGAAGGGCCCTCGTAGAGACAACGAGTGATGAAGGCCCACTTACGAGGCCATCGCAAAGTTCGGTGTGTCTCGCTGGCGGTCATGGCGATGTGGACTGCTGGCGGCTTCGATGGAGCGTTTGTGTCAGGACAACTCATGATTCGTGAAGACGGGAGCACCTGGCAACCGTCCGCCACAGGAGAGTCACCCAGCGACAGAAACATCTCACCCCACCCCACCCCCAGTTTGGGGAATGAACTGCAGGCAGTCATTTATAGATTCTGTTATTTATTTCATTTTTTGCTATCAGATGGCAAAATGGA
The DNA here is from genome assembly GCA_029718625.1 of Synaphobranchus kaupii. Taxonomy (NCBI): domain Eukaryota; kingdom Metazoa; phylum Chordata; class Actinopteri; order Anguilliformes; family Synaphobranchidae; genus Synaphobranchus; species Synaphobranchus kaupii. The sequence goes on along the minus strand of CM056395.1, from coordinate 23,442,114 downwards.
AGTCTGCTTGTAGCTCACTTCCCCAGTGAGTATGCCTATCATATGGGGTCCACATACATTTTTAACACCTTCCCCACCCATTTGGAGTGGCAAGTTGTTTATACAAGTTATATATTAATATTCACTGCTGCAACCTCCGCTATCGATTGGGGGGGGGGGGGGGGGGGGGGGGGCATATAAGCATGCTCTCCTCCTAAGCATGCGATGTCATCCGCCCCGTCCTATGACATGTTGGATAGCTGATTAGGTCTCTGTTCCCAACCCAAGGGAAATAATATCATTTTACAAACTGCAGTCGGCCCTTTCAATGCAAATTGTTGCAATTGTCTGACTCTGTGCTGTTTAATTTGTCCCAGAAATCAAAGAGGGTGATTCTACTTCCTGTAGCCTACTTAAGACAACGCCGTTGTCTTTTAGCAAGGAGGTACTTAACGTGAACTGCTTTAAGTACCTCCTTGCTGTGAAACATGTTTTTTCTCTGATATTAATTCACTGTTAGGTCCACCTTCAAGAGTAGGTTGGGGGGGGGGGGGGGGGGGGGCAATCCGATCAAATGACTTCATGATACTGAACACAATAGCTTCCTTCCCTTGCTCAGAAATTTTTTTTAATTTTCTGGAGTGAATTTGCATGCTGATCTGATGCCCTCTTGTGGACATTTGTGGAACTGAATCGTAGTGTGTATTTATTTTTATTTTTTTTACAGTGAATTGTAAAACCTACTTTGGCGGTCATCCCAGAGCGGATATCGGCAAGGCATCTGTGATAACAGTGCGGAGGTCTGAATATCAGGAAGCAGTCTTTGGAAAACCTGGAGAGGAAAGGGAGATGAGACAGTACATGGTAGTTCTCATGGTAGTTGTGTGTGTCAGGTCAACGCATGATTTGTGAAGACGGTAGCACAACAGGCTTAAATAACAAAATAAGCTTTGAGTGACAGAGGTTGAAGATGGAGGCGACAAAGAGGATATCAGGGAACATCTGTGCTGGAGGTTTGTATCGTATTACGAGCGCACGCCCGGACAGCATGCGGCAGCAGACATAGAAACTGTGCCGAAAGGGGGCCAGCCCCAACCTACGTGTGTGTGTGTGTGTGTGTGTGTGTGTGTGCGTGTGTGCGTGCGTGCGTGCGTGCGTGCGTGCGTGTAAAAACAGGCTGCACAAGCCACATTACGTACGTGGAAAATCAACAGATTAACACTCATTACAGGGTTTACATTCCTGGATAAGACTGCGGGGGTCAGAAAAGAGGTTCTTAGCTGTCAGTAATGAAGCACATGACGTCAGAATCGTAGGCTATTTTCTCATATATTAACGCTCGCTAACTTTTCTTGCTGTATTTGCGCTCCGTGATTTACAGTAGGTGCCCTTGCAAATGACTGATGTCTTAATTCTTCCTCATCAATCCCAGCTGCCCGCTTTTTTTTCTTCCTCTAAAGGTCTCCCGCAGCATGCCGGGAAGTGTTCTCCAGTTAAAATGATTGACAGACCATTTCACTGAGGCCTTTTTACTGGGAATGACTTCATCAGTAGCCATCTGTATAGATCTGCACCACGAAGCCTTGATGTAACACTAAAATCTTCAGATTAATTTCCTTAATTCCAGTCATTCTTCTTCTTCTTTAGTTGTTTTTCCTCCAATATCTTACTCGTATTTTTCTCTATTTAGTCAATTCTTTTATAGACAATTACAGGCAATGCTCTAATAAATCACCCAGGCAAAGGGCATATTAATTATGTACATTTACTGAACTAAAGCCTTGAGGTGGGCAGGCAGCTATAGCCAACTATTTTAGATTTAGGCCATTACAAAACTGAAAGTTTGTCTATTAGGCCATTTATTTAATTAAGGCCTATTATCATACAATTTGATAACAATGTTGGTTTGTAGCGTTGTTTGTTTTCGATATGAAGTGGTTAAGACACAAACACGTGACATAGATAGCTCCATGTCTCTCCAGCAGGTGGCGATAAAAGACTGGCAGGACCCCTGAAAATCAGCACGTCATGATTTTCTGAATCAGCACGTCTACATTGAAGACGGGGCCACCTGTCAGAACATAACGTGTCAAATCATGTCATTGCAAGGACAAGGAACGGAGACAGTCTCGTAACTAAAAGTAAGGATCTGCTACAATGGAACTTGAACTGCCTGAATTTCCTTAGAAAATATTAATCTGCGCAATCGAAAATTCAGGCTACATCAGCCAAGTTGCTCTATTGCAAATACATAATATACATTTTATAATATTTGTGTGTCTTTTTAGATCTGGAGGGTTTAATAAACTATTCTATGTACTACTGCTGTTTGAATCCTACGGACATGTGCCACTTTTGAGTGCACACAATTTCCTCTTATTTTTCAAATTTTTATTTAAAAAGCTTATTTTTGCATTGGAAGTATTTTAGATGGCATTCAATCACATTCTGCTGTGGTAGATGTCCTTGCACTCATTCCAAAAAAACATTACTATTAGAAAAAAACATTTGACTGAAAAGAAAATCAGCACCCACACTAGCTGTTTTCAGATAAGATTGTACACCCATGGGGAGGGAGGGGGGGGTAGTTGTGGAACTGACTACCCAGGGCCCCAAGGCACAGGAGGGGCCCTCAGAAGGCCTGAAATTTTGGGAAGGGGGTCCACAGAGACTGCATTTGCACTGGGCCCAGAATTTTGTGCTACGCCCCCGGTTACGGGTTTTACTCAGTGCAGTTATCCAGCTAATTCAGAAACCCTGCTTCGTAGTATACCCCCCTGGTCTAGGACAAAGCTAGTCAACCCCATATATTAAAGAACAATCCCCTGCAGGATTATTAAACTCTGGATTCAGCTCATCGGTCTGTTGAAACAAACAAAGTCTGCCTCCCTCCGTAGTTCAGATAGTGCTGAACCCTTTAAAGAGCTGAATAACCTACTGGACTACTGGCGTTCAGCTTAAGTATCGTGAACCTCATGACACCCTGTGAATGAAAATATTGACTTTTCATTATGTTGCTTTTGAGGTCAGGAGTACGTTTTATTATATTTGCATACAAAGTTCTGGAGTTCAGCCATTTTCCTTTTTATTTTATTTGTTGATGATACTGTTTATTTCCAGTGTTTTTTTGTCATTCATCTGGCATTGGTGCTTGTGAGCTCTAAACCATGGAATCTCATTCCTCCAGCATTCCCATAATCTTCCACAAAAGTCAAGGTAACGCAATATATATTTTGTAATTAGATTAATACTTTGAATGTGCTACCTGCATGTTTCTGCTTTAAAACATTTTAACTTTTTAGAAAGCTGTAGTTCTTTTTCAGTATAGACTACGCTCAGAATAGCCTTGACCATGTTTTACTAGTCCATATCGGAGGTTGTATTCATAGGACATTAAACTTACAGTAAGGCATGGCCACAGTCATATTAACACAACCACAGGACACAAGAGCTCAAATCATCCAGGTGCTTTATTGCACGTTGTCAACCGCAAAGTCATACAGTTTCAGTATTATATGCATTCACCCCTGTACCCCAACACAGACCCGTTTACAGCGGGGTGCATTATGGTAGGCGATTGGTGTCAATGATTGTCCTCACGTGACTTTTTAAAAGAGCATTTAGAGTCACTGGCTTTACGAATCCAACATGAGGTTGTCGTCATTTCAGGAAACTCTAGCACATTAGTTGTTCCAAGACGTCAGATATCTTTAAGAAGCGGGACACAGAGCCTTTTAGCATTTAGTGTGCAAGGACCTGTTTGAGAAAAGACAGAGGAAGTATGATTTGATTTGGAATGTTTTCATACATTAGGCCTGAGAAAATTAAGATGGATGTCAGGCTACGGAACTTTGCTGGAAATTCTATTCCATCACTGATCTCCTTGTTGCTAGGACTAGCTTGCTTTGCTAAAAAATGACTATTGATAGTTTATATGTGATCTAACATGTGTGACAAGCTGCTGGGTAATACTGACAGAGCTTGAGTTTGTCCAAAACGATGTCAGACCAACTGATGCAATTAAAACAGAAATCAGCACTGTGATTGCAGGTATAGAGTATGCTTTCAGGCGGACTTCTCCACTTCCCATACTTCTGTACTTACTGTGAAGGGGCTTGCGTCTCAGAAACCTCGGAGGGATTAAGATGAATCTCCGCTTCCTGAACCAGCAACTAAAACAGTCACGTTCACAGAAAAGAAACACTGGCCGTTTCTACACCAGGAGGGATTCTCACACCGTCACAGTTCTGAAGTTAGCAAAACCTTTGTCCAGTGAAGGCCAATTCATAGTCGCCAAAAAAAAGTATGCGTACGGACCTAAATGAAATCATAGCAGACCCAAAACGGACCCCGAGCGGACGTCCGCCTAAGCAGTCCACCCAGCAGTCTTCTTCTGTGTCCGCAATAGACCTGTCGTTTCACCTACAAGCATACCGTCATCTTTTTCCATGAAGGACGCCATTGTCGTTTGCAATTTGCGTGCAAAAATGATGGGAAATGTAGTCTACAAATGGGGGGTTGATACGCTTGACTATGGAAGGCAAAAATCCGCAGCCAATCCGGACTGTCCATCCGCGTACGTGTCTGCTCCCTGTTTTAAACACTCTGTAGCAGCATTTAGAGTTGCTGTCCCACTGTGTTGGCCAACATACACTTAAGCTTCATTTAGCACAAGTGCCTCATTAATGACACTCAAATGTATTCTAAGGAAAGGATTCCCAACGGAATAATATTTAAACAAATGATGGTGTAGGAAAAGAATGGAAAAGCACAGGCAATAGAGGAAAAGCAAGCTCACGGCCAGATGCCCCTTTATAAGACAATTTATTACTTCTGCCCTTTTAAAAGAAAAATACCCTGAAGCAGACAGGTAACTCATGTTTCATATTCCCTGCTCTTCTCCTAGGATAGCTGTAGTTGGTCATGAAAGTTTCACACACACAATTTACACTTCAATGTAGTGGATTCTGAAATCAATGCATTTCAAAGGCAAAATTACTATATCTCAGTTACACAGACTTAAAGGCAAATAGCGACCGTTTTCCTTTTCCATTTGTAATTTTACAGTTCAATATTCTTCAAATGTTTGTTTCCCTTATTGTGCAGGTCCCTCGTGAAGGGACCGTAGTACAGTACTGTATCACTAGGGCTTCAGAAACCCCCAGAATGCAATGTAGCTTCACCCTGTCATCCTAACGCCTTGATGGACCAAATTTACATATGGGGGAAAATATCCCAAACACAGGGACAATATTATTTAAAAAACTGTTCATCTATAACCACGATAAGTGAGGGGTGCGCTGTTGTTTTCAAATAAATATATTTCTGTTTTAAAGCCATTCTCATACCCTATATTAGAAATATTACGTACCATATTATGCAGACTACACAGATTTATAGTGGCTCTCTAGCCAAACGGATCCAGGCAGATTTGTGCGTAACAAATCGAATTTGAGTTCACACACAGGACATGTAAACACTTGGAACCGACCGTCTTTCCTATGTGTCCCACTTGACACGTCTGATATCAGCTTAGCACGGCAGCTCACAAAATGGCGTCCTGCGTAGGCACTGCTTAGTCTGTTGTAGGTAGTCTGTTATTACCTCTCAAGTCAGGAGGATTCCATTTCAAGATCAATGACAACAAAATTTTACGTGGAAAAAAAGAAAGCCCTCTTTGGCCCTCTTACACATTACAGTCCAGAGCCTTAACGGCCGCATATTAATTAGGCTATATTCCTATCTTCACAGGAGGAAAGGGTACACAGTATTAAGATTTTAAGTTTAAGACGTGACAAATTATGTAAATAATGGACATATCAGACCCCAACCCCAATTTAAGCTTCCCAGCTGAAGTCATAAATGAACGAGGAAACTATGTCAGAGGATGGGGTTGCGTTGGTCTGACAGACCATGGAAGGCCTTCCAGATATTCTGTAATAATGTCCATATATCTCCTTAAATTCTAAATCCAGGGTGGATGTTATACAGACTTGTGTGTGTTCTTCTCACTCGCTCACATGACCACTAACCCATTACAAGTGTCCAAAACTCTAATTTGGGCCGCCACTACAATTCCTTACCGAATGGCTATAGTCGTGTTTTAAAATGGGAATCGCACAGTGTGTGATTATGGAGGCGTGATTAAGTCTTCAGGAGTCGATTCAGGGCGACCGTGGAAGACCCAGGTAAAACATCAGTGACTACAAGCTTTTCTTTTTTCCTTCTTTTTTAAACCCCTGTGAAAACAGTCCGTTGTGGTGGAAGGTGTTATTGACGCCCGCTCCCTCGCTCGCCGACGCGGCACTGATGAGCGGCGGCCCACAGCGGTGTCTGAGGAAGTGAAGCCTGGGCCAGCCTGGTTTTCTCGCCACAGCCGTGCAAGCACCGTCGAACTGGTCGAACTCGCCCGGCATGCGACGGCGGCACGCGGTCAACAGCCGCCGCTTCTCTTCCACCAAAACCCGCGCAGGAAAGGCAACGACACAAGAAACGCACCCTCACAAGTTCAGTTCCTCAACGAGATTCCTGTTTTTTGTGTCATCTCAAACCACCTACCCACTCCCCCCTCCCACCTCCGTCAAATCTCACTTGAAATTCAGGACCAATCACAGAAGACATTACAAAGACAGATACTGTAAGGGCCCCCAGCTAGGCGTGCACACTCTTTTTCCACAGTCGTCTTGCCGGTTCTGACATTCAACAGCTGACGAGTAAGGATGCACTTAATAACATAAACGTGAGGAGGGGGAATGTACTGGGGAACCG
>CM056395.1:23395367-23430367 GCA_029718625.1 Synaphobranchus kaupii | reverse complement strand
TTATAAGAACTTCAGTCTTGTCAGCATTCAGCTGAAAAAAGTTACTGGCCATCCAGTCCTTAATTGCAGACAGACAATCATGCAATATATTGAGTTTATCAGTCCTGTCAGGTTTAAAAGAAAAATATAACTGAATATCGTCCGCGTAACAGTGGTATGAGATGCCCTTAAATTTGCCAATAATTTGTGCCAAAGGAAGCATGTACAGAGCAAACAGAATTGGACCCAGAACAGAACCCTGGGGCACACCACAGGATAAGGCAGCAGACTCAGACATAAAGGGGCCAACAGCTACAGAGAAATTCCTATCTGAAAGATAGAAGATAAACCAGTCAAGGGCGCTCCCCACCTGCCCACTCTCTGAGCCTGTCTATCAAAATGTGGTGATCTATAGTGTCAAATGCTGCACTAAGGTCAAGCAGCACCAAGACAGTGCATTTACCAGCATCTGAGGACATCAGAATGTCATTAGAGACTCTGACGAAAACTGGAAAAAAACTGGACTGGAATTTATCAAGAATGTTATGGTTATTCAAGGCAGCAGTAAGCTGATTGGCTACAACTTTTTCTAAAACTTTTGAAATAAAAGGCAGCTTGGAAATAGGCGTATAGTTTTTAGGTAGTACTGGGTCTAGCTTAGCTTTTTTAAGGAGGGGCTGAACAACTGCCTATTTAAAATAAAAGGGGACACAACCAGATTCCAGCAAGCAGTTGATGATAGGTACCAGACATGGGCCCACAGATCTCAATACATCTTTCAGCATAGACGTTGGTAAAATGTCAAGGGGGCTGGAGGACGTTTTCATGGAGCTCACTAGATCAGTTAGGTGTTGCAGGGAGATAGGGGAAAAACAGCTCAAAAGTGGCTGCCGTCTAACAAATTACAGGATATGTTTTGGTTTGCTACTTTTTAAAACTACTTCACAGAGGTGCAAAAACAGGAGCAACGCAATGAATGAGAAAGCTTAAAAGCATTAACATTACACTTGTTTTTTTTTTTTTTTCTTTTAATTGCTTTTCCAACTGTTTCCTAGGGACCGTATTAAATGTTTAACAAAACTTCCAAAATGTGAAATCTGATGGTAAAAAGTTTCATCTTCAGTCCATCTACAAGTATAACAACAAAACACGTCACAAAGGACCACAAGACAAACAGTACATTAAGGAGACAAACAACAAATAACATCACACAAACGGTTATAATACTACTAGTGAATTAACTCTCCTGCACCCTATGTATAACTAACAAAGGATTTTACCAGCAAGTAATGCACCTACTTTATTTAAGTCATATACTGCATCGCTGTTCTAGACCAGGGGCCACATGTATAAAACTGAGTAAAAGAAAGCGTAGAAGAATGCTGAGGGTGAAAGTCGGAAATCTGCTTAAAAAAGGTTTTGAATTTTCTACCTCTGCCTTTCTGTCACGGTGTCGCCATATCACACAGACTCCAAACATTGCGTACGTATGGTGTCCATCGTATGCAGAGGTACGCAGATTCTCACAGCACGAGTTATATTATACATCTGAATTTCTGCGTGGAAACTCGCTTACGTGGATTTCTGAGGGCATTTTTCTGCTCAGCACTGTTTATACATGTGGCCCTTTAACAAAACTTGAATTTCTCTGTACCACTGTGTTCAAGACAGACCCTTAGTTCAGAATGTATAGCTGACTGGGTGTACTTCTCATGTTTATTACTAGGGATAGCTCCTACGCTGTGAGAAAGCTGTGCTTTGTCGGATTTGCTTTGTAGTCGCGTCAATGACCTTCAATATGCACTTATTGTACGTCGCTTTGGATAAAGCGTCTGCCAAATGATTGTAATGTAAATGTAAATGTACCTCTGCACTGCGAAAACCAAAAAAATAAGAGAAAGAAGCATTTTAGCCTTATATTTAGACAAAAAAAAAATCTAATTTTAATTACTTTTTTTTTTGCTAAATAAGACACAAAGATTGCCAATGGGGTGAGATCGTTTTAATCATTTCAAGATTTGCCAATGGGGTAAGATCATTTCACTTGTCAAGCAAAAAGTAACAAGCTAATATTTTCTACTTGAGAAAAAAGAAAAAAGAAAAAAGATTTTAAGTCTCATTACAAGACTGAAACACTTCATAAGACAGGCACTTTTTTTAGTGCTGACAACTGTACTATGACACTGCGTTTGGTTCCAAGGCACATTAGCTCTACTACACATTAGGTGGAGAGGCGTGGCACTGCGAACGAAGAGCAGGGCTTGCAAACACAACGCTGAAGGGTTCTAGTGGGGGCATTGTTCCTCATAATCCTGAGTCAAGTACTTAACCTGGGCGGCTTCAGATAATGAGGAATAATACAAGCTATATAATGATGATAAGGCTTGCTACCATAAGAGGAAGATGCTGAGGAGGAAGAACACCATACTGGAGAAGAGGAAGAATACATTCATTCTCACCTCATTAATGAGCCAAAGGTCCACAGTGATTAAGAGTCAATAAAAAAAAGGAGTAAGTGTAGTGTGTTATGGCTAAATATGTTTGAAAATGAAATATGAATGTTAAACACAGCACTGTACGTTTCAGGTCAACACCAAATGGAGGGTACGGTTAATATAATTTTTTTCTTTTTTTTTTAATGCGCAGTAAAAGTATCTACTGCACAATGTGACCATTACATCATCCCAGAGTGTGGCTCGGACCATAATGCATTTAGATACACCAATTCTGCAGCTTGCGTAATACAATGAGCCTGACGGTGATTCATTTACTTCGGTTAATTCTCCGTTTATCTAACATGTCGAAACAGTCTCTGTGCAAAATCACCAAATAGGCCTGGACAACCCAGCGCATTTAAGCACTGAAAATTAAAAGTACTCCCGTAGAAATACGAACTTAACCCATTTCCGAGCACTGACATGATTAGCACATTAAGCAGCTCGTGCCAGTTTCATCTTATTGCCCCAAGTGTTAGTAGTGCTGACATGGGCGAAAAAAAATTAATACACTCATTGAAAATGTGTTTTTATTACCAAACTATAAGATACCGTGTTTTTTTTCCAGCAGCAGGTCATCGGTTCCTTGAGGACAGGGGCGTTGAAGCGACTTCCAGGGAATCTGAGCGCGTGCACTGGAAGTCAGTCCACGAATCAGATATTTGACACGCGTTAGCATTTTGTACACCGTCTCAGAATAACGCCACAGAGAGCTGACAGCACGCAGCGAGCGGGATACAAAGACTAGTGAGAAAATCGCCTAATAAAACTTCACTCTTGCCCCCGGCCCAAGTCCAACTACACGTTTCAATTTCCAGGGTAATGTGGAAAAATACTGGCACGTTTCACCTGCCTGTCCGTCTCATAATCGGCTAATCGGTGCCGCAATTTATGCTGTCAAAGCAAAGCAGTTTTGACAGTTAACGTTAACTTAGCTCCTCTCTGACTTTCGAAAGCATCCCCCAAAGTGTGCTGTCCATTCAAGGCGGAAATGTGGAAGTGGTCTCTCGTCTGGTGAACTCTAACCCCCCCCAGCTCATGAAAGTGTTCACTAGCTATGCTAACATTGTCTCAGTCATGGCTGTTATGCTCAGTCACAATACAGTTAAATTAGCTCATCTCTATTGTCACTGGGAAAGTGTCAGTTAAAACAATAACCACTGGAGATTGAATAATTGCCACTTGCAAAAAGGAAAAATGTAAATAATCAACAGCTAACCCATTTCAGTGTGTCCATTGTATGTACCCTGCCAAAGATACAGTGGATGCTCATATAACTATAAAGCTTAGTTAAAGACATGTCGTTACACGACTGCGTTTATAGTGTAGCTGTCAAAGCTAGATCTGGGCATAAATTGGGCTAATTTTGCTCGATTTCTGAGCATTCTCAAGTGGTAGTAGTTTAGGTTAACGTCAAGTATTTATCCCCGAGCACTGCTTCGTATAGTGATGAAAGCGATGAATTGGTACAAATTCAGTAATAAAAACAACGAGAGTATTTTGTGGCTATTCACAAGACAGAAGTAATTATGAGGTTATTTACAATATGCATTATTCAATGTGGTTGTTACCGTTTTGACCACTAGACGCCCAACAGGAAACTCCCTGAATAGGACGAATTAGCGGATTGATTTTATACGAGGTAAATTAACGCCACATTTTAAATATGCAGTAACATTATTAACATTACATAACGCCACCTGGTCCGTCGGCATTACATGACAATTTATCAAATGACGTCGCTGTTTTCTCCTACGTAGGCTATGATTTAGCAAGTCAAGTTAGCTTGCTAGCTAACATCAGCTAGTTAGCTACAATTTAATGAGGCAGGATATCATTTGCCAACCAACTATAAAACTATTTTTATGGCAGTTTAGTTGTAAACTGAAGCTCGAATTCAGCTTGCAGGCTAACTGCTTAACGTATATTACAGAGGTGATGGCAACTAACGAAAATAAATAGTTAGCAGCATACCAGCTAAATTATAGCATCTGGGCATAAACGTTATCGTTACCTTGATTTTCTCGCCGTTAATCTCGATGACTTTCTCCCGAAAGTCAACTCCGATGGTCGCCTCCGTTTTGTCCGGAAACTTTCCCGCACAGAATCTGTAGGTCAAACACGTCTTCCCCACCCCAGAATCTCCTATAACTATAATTTTGAAGATCCGAGAGCGTAGTAGTGGTGGGTACGTCCCCGGCAGAGAAGTGGTCAATTCAAGAGATGACTCCATGTCTACCAATGTGGAAGATTTGGACGACTATCTCAGTAGCTAAAAGTCTAATAAAAACAATCCAGATGAAATTTATCACAATGTCTGGCCATTCAACAGCGAATCTATAATTTAGTTTAACTTTTTCCGACTTACATCAGCAATGGTAACTCATTGCCTTTGCCAACTGTAATTTAGCTAACGCTAGCTGGCAAGCTACGTACGCTCTAGCCCCAGACTTTGCGGGGCGGGCTGTAACCATAGACTGTATAAAATAGGCTGTAACGTAGCGTTAGCCACTTAGCCAGTAGGCTAATTCCTCTGGATCGATGTCTCAGGAGAAAGAAACGATCAACTGAAGACTGCGCGCGCACCTTTCGCGGCCGTCATCATGGCGGATACCACGTCCAAAATGTTACAGAGGGGCTACCACAGAACTGTATGTGGGGGTTACCAAATATCGCTTTACTGTGATACGAAATATTAATGTAGCCTGCGTGTTATTATCTATGTGTGTTTCGTAGGTTTACTAATTATACATTGCAAGCGGTCTAAATTATGCTCGCATAATGTCGCATTATACATGTTGATGGCAGGAGAACCATGAACAGGTCAATGTTTTAGAGAATGTAGACTTCTGTGTTAAGATTTTGCAATTGACTGCTATTGAATATAATGTTTCATCATGAGAATCAAGATCAATTGCCCCTGAAACGTCACATTTTTAGCAGGGTTTTCAGTTTGTAACTCTCTCCAGGGGAGGGGTCGAGATTTCTTTTGTTTCTGATTGTTAAAAACCAAATTACATTTTAACGCTGCAAAAGGCAAGCAACCTCTCAGTGTCAGTACTGGCCTAGTTTATGTGTGATACATACCACGTAGCAGACACATAATGACTGAAGACGTTTTGAGTAGTGAAACTTCTTTACTATGAGGTAACAATTTGCTGTTATCACGAAGACATAGGCTACTTTATCATGGATGTTCAGTTCAGTGAGATAAAAAAAACATTTCTGTAAAAATCTAAAACAAAATGTTTTATTAGGTGTGGTTGTGAAACCACAGCTTTGTTACTCACCATACTCCGCCACTTTTTGAGAACCTATCTCCTCCTACACCATTCACACCCTCGACACCATTCATACCGCATATCATACCTTTATACACCCTCCAGGTTGCTATTACTTTTTACCTTTATACCATATACACTTTTTCATATAATTGACCTTTTAGCGCAAAAAAAATGAATGGGAGTCAATGGGCACCTTTTGAAAACCGTTTCAATAGAATGTGGATGCTGTAACATATTACACTGCTTATGACTTCACAATGCCTTCCTCTACAACACTGTTATGACCCAACAATACTATCCCAGATGATTTGACATTACCTTTTTGTACTTTCATCACAATTCATCACTTATTTGTATCACTTCCAGGTTCTTTAGACTACTTACAACAAAATACATCACCATATTTTAACATTTTCACCTTATTTAGATCCCATTATACCACATTACCACTTAATACCATTTCCACCTTTTATTTACCACCTCACACTATACCATATTCCCATCTTTCTATACCATTTCCAGCAATTGATACCACTGTGAAGCAACCACACCTACAATTTATTAGGTGTCGTTGTGAAACCACACCTTTTGTTATTCACCATACTTATTATTATTCCACCACTTTTTGAGAACCTATCTCCTCCTACACCATTCACACCATCGCCACCATTCATACCTAATATTATACTTTTATACACCCTCCAGGTTGCTATTACTTTTTACCTTTATACCATATACACTTTTTTCAGATAATTGACCTTTTATCACCAAAAAAATGAATGGGAGTCAATGGGCACATTTTGAAAACCGATGCAATAGAATGTGGATGCTGTAACATATTACACTGCTTATGACATCACAATGCCTTCCTCTACAACACTATCCCAGATGATTTGACATTGGTCGCATTAAAGGTTGTATCAGCGATTTTGGGTGGAAACATAAATGATCACATTCATCTGATTTTTCCTCACGATCCGCTAGCTGCCCGCCCCATAAGCAGGCGGTCAAAAAACCGCGTCTCTGTCGGCAGCCTATGCTCCGAGATCGTACACAAAAACAAATGGTACTACCAACCACTCAAAACCAAAATAAACAGTATTCCAACCAATCACAATGATCTGCACAAACGCTACTCTTATCTCGCTGAAATCTTGACGGATTTACAAACGGTTTGGTTTCTTACAAACGTTATTAACGTGGTTATAATTCTGGATGCTTGAACACTATTTTTAAAAACATAACATAATTATTCTTAAGTATGTTTGTTTGGGATTTCGGTTCAGAAGTGACGTCACCCAAAATCGCTGATACAACCTTTAAGTAACTGAAGCTAACTGAGTAGTTCACAGTGAGAATGCTCAGTGTGAGCACTGGGGGATTTTTGAATCACTTAACGTTCTGCTCTACGTGAGCGCTGAGCAACTGTCAACAGCCGACTGAGTTTGGAAAAATGGCGACGGGCCTACTTCCGTCTCTGATCCAAATCCAAAAGTGCTGAGCAACGCTTTGAGCGGCTCAGAGTGATTCCTTGCTCTGAGCGAAGCTGAGCCGCTCAGTTGGCCTACTTAACGCCTTACCTTTTTGTGCTTTCAGCACAATTCATTACTTCTTTGTATCACTTCCAGGTTCTTTAGACTACTTACCACAAAATACATCACCATATTTTAACACTTTCACCTTCACTAGATCCCTTTATACCGCATTACCATTTCCACCTTTTATTTTCCACCTCACACTATACCATTTTACCATCTTTATATGCCATTTCCAGCAATTGATAACACTGAAGCAACCACACCTACAATTTATTTAGGAATTGTTAAAATGTAGTGTAATGGGGCGTGACGTGTGAGGTGGGAGGAGCCAAACGCAGCAAGGGGATTCTTAAAGCCCTAGGGCCACTAAGGCGGGATACCCCGCAGATAAGGGAGGAGACAAGACAACGAACAACAAACACCACTACAGACGCTACTAACCGGCTAACTGTCACACGCCAAATAGAGCGCAAGGACAGGGGTCTGAATAGCCAAAAATAATACGCGCCCTTTCTCGACAACGAGACACATAACGGGCGAGTAGCGAAAAGACACAAATAAATAAAACGGTCAACAAATATAGCAAAAATGATAAGTAAGAGAAGGCGAAAGAACGGAGATAACGTTCCGTAGCTACTTCCATAAGCTAGCAGTCACATGCAAAACATAACGTTCCACGGCTTAGGTAGAGGCTCGCAGTCAAACGCAAACATGTCCAAAACATCGCCCGGTCTCCCTAAGAGACGAATTGCACCGAAGGGCGAACAGAACTACAGTTCCGAACAGAATCGCCCAAATCTCCATACACGGAGAAAGAGCACAAAAGACGAAAGGACAGCTGCACCGAAACTATCGGCTATCTGACTAACACAAGCACAAGCCCTGCCTCTCAGTAAGGGGAAATGTAACGAGGCGAACAGGAACAGAGATTTAACGTTCCATGGCGAGATTAATAGGCTCGCAGTCAAATGCAGAAAACAAAGGGGTAAACACCCGATCTCCCAGGAGAGAGAAACATTTTACAGGTG
Source organism: Synaphobranchus kaupii (assembly GCA_029718625.1). Taxonomy (NCBI): domain Eukaryota; kingdom Metazoa; phylum Chordata; class Actinopteri; order Anguilliformes; family Synaphobranchidae; genus Synaphobranchus; species Synaphobranchus kaupii. Next base: position 23,422,043 of record CM056395.1, on the reverse strand, counting down.
AGCCGACGGAGCACCGTCGTCCCATAACTTTACTATCCATATAGACTAACGCAAGCTTAATATAAAACAACCGCCCTAGCCTCTCAGTCAAAGAATATGTAACAAAGCGAAGGAACAGAGAGCTAACGTTCCCATGCTACGCGCAGTCACACACAAACATGTCCACAACCTCGCCCAAACTCCACACAAGGAGAAACATACCCGGAAAACGAACAGAACAATAGTTCTGAACAAAATCGTCCCATAGGTAAAAAGGACGGAGGACAGCTGCAACAAAGACCAACGCAAAAATAGCACGACAGCCTCTCAATTTAAACAAAAACCCTGACTCACAACAAAGGGGAACGTAGTCCACGAGAAGGAGACAAAACAGGGAATAAACGTACCAAAGCTACTCACTGGCTCACAGTAACACGGAAATGAGTAGAAGCAAACGCCAGGACTCTCTAAGAACCCTTAACAGGCGAGAATGGAACAAAGAACAGCTACTCTATACTTCTACAAGCTAAGAACTAAGTAGAAGCGAAACGCCCGATCTCCCTATGGGAAGACATGTACCGACCTGCCTCAAAGAATAATTAAAACCCTAAAGTCAGTATGATACAAATGCCCTGTCTCTTAGTAAAAGGCAATAGATCTTGGTAAAAACGACAAACAAAGGACAGACCAGAAAGCGGAGACTGAAATGAGCACACCAAACAGGAATTCAACCTGAAGCTCAAAGCACAAAGGCCAGTACCGCAAAACTCCAATAAGAGCACGACGGAGCAAAATGGTCTCCTTAAAAACCTAGATCTAATCATATGTTTAAAACTTTAAAAGGGCAAAATAAACCGTACACAAAACAGCACAACTAATACCAGAAAATACACCACAGAACAAACAATCACAATGAACAATTCATATCGAAGCCCCGATAGAAGGAAACGGAAGGCTTAAGTAGCTCTCAGTGACCACGCACAGGTGTAGACGCTAACAGAAGATCAGCAGGGCGGAGCAAGCATCTACTAAAAGGGCAGCGCCCTCGCGTGGCCACTAAGGAAAACGACCGCATAGGGAAACAGGGTTAAAAACCATGACATGTAGTTATTTTATATAATGGCTTTCCCCCTTTCAGCAATGTATACACAGTAAGCAAGATATTTAAATAGTCACACACATGCTCAATTGTGCAATGAAAATAAATGTAGGCTAACTTACATGTAAGAATCAGTAAAATGTAATTCGTCCTCCAATTCAGTGATTCGACTGTGGGTATATGGGCCCACTCCACTGGTGAGTTATTGTGAAGGTGAAATATTTTTCTTAATTGAGGCTTTGGAAATATAGTCAATGAATTTTGCTGGCCTTGCTAAATGTTACAGAAATAGGCACTTTTATGCACTTGGTCGTCACAATGATTTGAAATCAGCAAACCCCTATTTTGATTTATGCAAGGCCCCTTTGGAATTAAAGTCAGCCAGCCACGATAGAGTATTTACTGCAGCTGATGAAATGGCTTTTTGGAAATGGTCCATGACCAAGAATGCATTTATCCAGCCCAGGCCAAATGTGACAGATTATGTTAGGGGATTGGAGTGCTGAAAAGTTCCACTTTGATAATTATTTTTGAATTTACTTCCATTTTCTCTCATTTTTTAAACTTTTTTTATTCAGCAGATGCTGTTACACAGAGTGACTGTGATCAGAGTTTTGCTCTCAAAATACATACTTTTATATTAATATAAAAATGACATGCATGCATCACCGTAATATACACACAGTGCCTAACAATGATCTATAACACTACATACTACTCTGGATATAGACTAAATCACCCGAGTATAAATGGAAAAAATTAAATATCTCTATTTTAATTCCCTTATCCCATCACACAGCCAAAGATCCACACTGTTTTTCATTCATCTTTGCAATGTGCATTTGCTGGCATGCCATCCACCTCATGAGAAAAAAAAAAGAAAAAGTTTGGCTGCACAGTGTTAATTCCACCCAAAGCAAAACATTTTCTCAACATTGTCACAACGTTTGAAATGAGGTGACAGCATTGCCACGCCACTGGTGCTAGAGTGTTTGTTTTGTAGCCAAAATTGAAATCTTCTTCTCCACAAGACATTCTTAGTATTATTTAGAGCCACTCTGCGGAAAGACATACAGGGATAGCATGTGTGTATGTTGAGGAATATCCAGAAGGCTGTGGGTGGGAGATTTCTGATGTATGTTCCACCATCACATTTTCCATTTCGCACTATTGAGATACACTGCCCGGCCAAAAAAAAAGTCGCACACTCTAATATTTAGTTGGACCGCCTTTAGCTTTGATTACGGCGCACATTTGTTGTGGCATTGTTTCGACAACCTTATGCAATGTCACAACATTTATTTCCATCCAGAGTAGCATAAGTTTTTGGCTGAGATTTTGTATTGACGACGGGAGAGTCAAACCACTCCGTCAAGTGTTCTCCAGCACATCCCAAAGACTTTCAATGGGGTTAAGGTCAGGAATCTGGTGGCTAATTCATGTGTGAAAATGATTCCTCATGCTCCCTGAACCACTCTTTCACAATTTGAGCCTGATGAATCTTGGCATTGTCATCCTGGCATATGCCCATTGATGGGATAACCTGGTCATTCAGTACATTCAGGTACTTCACTGACTTCATTTTATTGCTGCATAATGTTGCTGAGCCTAGACCTGACCAACTGAAGCAACCCCAGATCATAACACTGCCTCCAGAGGCTTGTACAGTGGGCACTATGCATGACGGGTGCAATGGCAACTTTTTTTTTGGCCGGGCAGTGTATATTGGCTTAATTTAAAACAAGCAATGAAATCAAACTAAAGAGATAGGCATCCAAAAGTATGTTTATTTTTAATGCAGTTTTGTTTACTTGCAGAAGATTGCTGAATATTATTATTGCTATATTGAGTGGATTGAAGCAGAATGTCCACAGGGTTCTGGATTTTTCCAGAGGTGGAAATCCAGGGGACATAAAGTAAAAGTCCTCCCCAGTATTTTGCTCCAATCACCTGGATTTCCTAATTAACATAATTCTTCAGTGAGGAGGTGGAACTAATTAGTGAAATCAGCTGGCTGAGTCTATGGGTGGAAGAAACACATGGCAGGACTTTTACTTTATGTCCCCTGGATTTCCACCTCTGGATTTTTTACCAGCCCTTGTTTAAATAGATTTACTGGAGTGATCGATTAGATGGAATTTGGAGCCAACTGGTATTACAGGCTCAATCTGCTGCTGATTGAGAACATAGACCGTAAAAAAATAGATTGAGAATCATTTTGAAAACATTCTGGATCTGTGGGCCTCCAGACCAGCAGGGGGCACCATTACTTTGAATTCAGAGCGACTTCAGTTCACATAAGCTGAACACACGTTGCAATGACTTACAGCTGATATGATTTGATTGAATATTTTTGAGATAAAACTCCTATTCCTCTGACGGGTTCTTTTCGATCTGTGGTTACACTTTGCAATGGAGCACTGGGGTTGGCCAAAGCCACAATGTTCAATTTACGTGTGTGACACTGCTGACACATCGTAGTCCAGCAAAAACACCCAGTAGAATTCTCTTTTTTAAATTGTTTTTTATATATACCATAACAGGAAAAAAAAAATCAGAACAGAAAAGCACACAGTGATACATCTATTCCAGTAGTGAAACCCACACTCAATGCCACAAAAACACCACCAAACACATATTTTACCGCATTTCTCTGTACACAATATGAAGTTACATAAAGGATTTATACTTGTTCCAGCTTGTGTCCCAGTTATAGCACGTGCGCATGTGTGACTGGCGTATCTTTGGCGGCCGTGTTCTCTGCTGCGCCAGATGGCATAGTCAGGGATGAGGATCGGTCCGTTAAGCTTCAGGAGCTGTAGGCCCTGACCTCACTGGCCTCTTCGCCATGCTGTCGCTCAGTCCATTTCTCCCAGGAATATAATTGTTCTGATACCAGGTTCCAGCTTCATTACGAAAGGTTTCGGTTGGAATACTACAGACTACAGGGGCACAAACATGGCAGAAATTTATGTCAGTTAAAATGACACAAAAGTCAAAAGGGCAAGAATTAAATAATGACCATTTGGTAATTGACCCATTACCCATTACTGAATACTCCTCTTCAGATAGTTGTCTCTCGCAAAGTCAGCGTGCAAATCTCTTAGCAATGAGAGAGCTTTGATACAGCTCACTGCTCCTTTATTGTGCGTCAATGTTGAACATTTGAAAGATGAATGCACCATTAGAACTGATGCTTCTTGCCAAATCGGAGTACATTTGGCTGACAGTACTGCAAAAAAAAAAGAAAAAAAAAGAAAGCCTTATATAAGGTTCAACTGTGCCACCAAGTGGACTTTGCAGAAAAATATGAATTGAAACAAGAACTGAACAAGCACTGTGCATATTGGCTGTGCTTCCCCCACTGGCCTTAAAACTTACCTACCGTAGCAGCCATTTTCTATATTATCAAGAGCATGGATATTCAAATCTGGACCTCAAATCCAAATCCAGCCCTGGTTTTCTTTCTCCCAGGTCATTAAGTGAACAATTAAAGCTACTGATTGGCCAGACTGTCACACCTGACTCCCAGCTAAAGGGAAGGTGGAAAACCAGCAGTTCTCAGCCCTCGAGGACCGTGATTGGAATACCAGAGGGATCTAGATCACATTATTATCTTGACTGCCTGAGTCTTAAGAGGGCGAATAATTCCTCCAAACATGAAAAGCACCTAATTAAGAAAAATTAACAAATTGTTAAAATTCTGGGATTGCAACTGTGGTTGCAACGAAAACCAGCATACGCAGGGGTCCCCCAGGACCAGTTTGGGAACCCCTGATCTAGATTCTAGAGCATAGGGCTGCAAGTGGCTCATCTTGTTAAAGAGTTAAGACCACAGTCCCGCAGGTCACTGTAAAGTTGGCTGAAGCGTGCCCAGGATGGAAGTGGCTCTCCGCGTACCAGCGACCCCCGCTGGTCAATCGTGCACCTGCAAGTCCACCTGTTGAGCTGTAACCGAAGAGTCTTCCTACAAATACAATGTCCAATTTCCACACTAGTGTGATGAAGAGGCAACTGAAAGCACATGGTTTGGAGCAGAGCACATGCTCTCCCGAATCGATAGCGGAGGTTACGGCAATCAACGCTGATAAAAAATAGGAGACAGGATAAGCAACAAAAAACATTACCTGGGGGGTATTTCACAAAGCAGGATTACCAAGTTAGCTGGATAACTGCACTGAGTAAAACCCGGAACAGCACTTTTTACTTCAGTCCGTGTTCCAGTTGGGAGGGTTCCAGGTTTTACTCAATGCAGTTATCCAGCTAACTCAGTAATCCTGCTTTGTGGAATAGCCCAGCAGGATAATAATGAAATCCAGGGTTATTCAACTGTTTCCTCTTTTGGGTCTGATTAAAAACAAGACAAAAAAAAGGTTCAAACAGGAAACATCATGTTCAACATACTATTTACAAAACTATATATGAATACATTTCTGTACATTTGTATAAAACAAAGACATGCATAGCAGTTACCCATCTTGCCACTGTGCTTTTGATTTTTAATGCATCTGAACAGAACTATTTCTCCCTTAGCAATGATCAAAGGACTTGGAATCGCTAGTTGAATAGCCCTGGTGTAATCTACGGCAGTTGCATGTCATATTTTAAAACGTGGAGCAAATGGAGCGTATACCTGATTCTATGGCAAAAGGTGCCATCAGAGCATAGCTAAAATGTACCATTAAAGCTGCCATTCTGGTTTTTCTGGACTCGGTGAAGGAGTCATATGTCCTCAAACTACCGATACTAAAATATATTTGGTGCTAAAAAGAATTATTCAGAGTGAAACACCAGCCAAGTGCTGGTAAAATTTTGATTGTGGCTGGTAATATTTTTACTCTAGCAGCCACTTTGGCCGGTAACCAACCAGGTTGTGTTATACTGTAAAAGGTAATGTGGCTGGTAAAATGTTAAAAAGTTAATTTCATGCCCTGATTATTTCTTGAACGACTCCCACGGGTTCTAAAACAGATTTATTTGGTGGGTCACTTTTAAAAAAATGTGCGGGACCACACAAGACATTTTTAAATTCACTTTCCTTACATGGCGATGCTTCCCTGTGACAAACCATTTACATGAACTCCAATGTGTTGAAGTCGTGTAGTCACGATCCAACTCTTGTAGCATTACCGTAAATCCACTTACCATCGTAAACAAGACACGGTTCACACTCGGTTTAGCAAGATCATGCCGAACACGGTCATACAAAGCGAACGGACGGCTGCTTAACGCAACACACGATTCTCAAAATTGTTGTTTTCCCCACTGAAGAGCACTAGCCTTTTCTTTTTTTGCTCCTATTGAAAAAGTTAATGCACAACCAGAATACAGTGTACTTTTTCAAAACAGTTTATTGCATTGTATGTATATTTGGTTCCTCTTATGTGTTTTGACAACAAGGGGAGTAGCATTACAACTGAAAAGGAAGTAGCTGATCCGATCCTGGGGGAAAAGAAGTGTCCGTGTGTATGCGTGTATGTGTGTGTATGCATGCATGCATGTATGTTTATATATATATATACACACACGCAGACACACATACACGCTTAAATATATTTATTAACTGGCCCCCTGTTCATAAAATGTACAAAGTCTGGGGCTTTTTGTTGAATCTGCAGAATGAGGAAATGGGTGTTTTAAAGTTTAGTATTACAAAACCAAAAAGGGTAACGTTGGCGTGTGAAAAGCTCCAGAGGTATCGCTGGGTGAGAATGCAGATCCAGTGCTGCTAGGAACGAGAGAAGAGTCTGTACACAAATCTTACCGCCGCTCACAGGCCTTTTTCTGACCGTTAAAAAAAAAAAAAAAAAAAAAACCTAGTCCACCTCAGCAGTATGGATTGATTTTTAATGACTTGCTGTGCGATTGCGTGGGTGGGTCATTATTAAGAATCCAGTATGATTGACAAATGCCTGCTTTATTTTAGAAACTATTATTTCATTTCTGGACTATAACATTTCCCAAACAAACAAAGAAACAAAAAAAAACAAAAACACTTCTCTCATTCAAGTTAAGACAGAGCAAAGGAAACCGTAATATACTGCCATACTGGAGGGTGAGGAAAAACATTTTTCACAAAGATACTAAGATAGTACTGCTTTGTACATCACCAAATTCAACTTTTACATTGCAACCCATTAGGAAGAGAGAGAGGAGAAAATAAAAACTAAAAAACCGATGCATTTGCCATTCATACTGTAACCTTTGACCTCTACCTCAGTGGGGGGGGGGGGGGGGGTCTTCCTTAGCTCCCGTTAGCCGTTTGTGGAGTTCTGCCATTGGAACAGCAGGCAGGCAGACTGGACCAAGGCCCTGCCACAGCGATCCTCAACTTGTGCTCAGGGTAAGAACCAAGTGCAGAACAGTGTGGACCCCCTTCTTCCCAGAATCCCCTTCTCTTTTTTCATCTTTTTTTTTTTTTTTTGTTGTTTTTTTTTTTTTTTTAAAGGAGTGGTTTTTTGGCACACACCAAACTCTTCCCCCATAGCCCCCCCCCAACCCTACTGTGTGTTGTAGCCTCTTATTTTATCATTTTCATATTTTTATTTTTTATAAATTACTTTAAAAACATGGGAAGTAGATAGAACGTGGTTTACATTGATCTGATCTGCTATTGCATCTCCTCCAGAGTAACCCCACTGCTGTTCATTTCAGTCTCCACAGACTTTCACTTTTCCTTTTTTTCCGTGTTTTTACTGTTTATTTTCAGTTAGAGAGTAGTCGTCAGCAAGATTAAAAAACGTAAAATGGCCATTTTTATTCTCTTCTCTTTTTTTTGTTTTTGTTTTATCATCTCTCTTCTCAAATACAATGCCATCGTTATTCAGTCCCGGCCTTTTGAGGACCTGCGGAGGGCGTAACCCTGGCGACGGTGTTCCGGAATGGCGGCGGGCTCCCCGAGTCTCTCCTGCTCCCCCCCCCTCCTCCTCCCCCGCCTCGCTCCCTCACATGTCATTGGCTAGCTCCTCGGGCTCGGCGGACATGTCGCCGTTGACAGTGATCTTCATGTTCTCTTCGTAGCCGGGTGGCATGAAGGCCAGCGTGTAGGGGAAGATCTTGTGACAGTCCGCGCGGTACGCTTCCGCCGTCGGCTGCCCGTCGCCCAGGCTACCGTCGCCCAGGCTCTCCAACACTTCCGTACAGATCTGAGGAGGGAACAAGAGGATTCTGGGTAAAGCGTACTGTGACCATACCGAAGGGTATATGCAGGGTTATAAGACGCTAATTGGATGGTTTCTGCTTTAGAAAAAAACATGCTTCTGAAAGCCTGTGCATCGATGCAGCGATAAAGCATACAACATTCATCAAACCATACACTCAGCCTGGGATTTATTTCATAGGCAATTTAAGTGACTTAAAGACTCTGTGTAATCACTTTTTTTGCCTTTAAAGCCAGAAGATAAAGATGTCTACTTTTCAAATACATTAATGGGAAAGTAAAAGGCTTTTCATGAAGTGTCATTTCTAACAACGAGACTTGGAGGCCTGACATGGCCTGTCTGTTCTACATGAATGCTTGCTTCAAGGTGACTTTGATTGGTAGCCCATTAATGTTTGCAGTGTTGATTGGTTAAAATGTAAATTGCATGTTAAAAATGTGGTCTCAAAATGACTATTCCCAAGTCCACTTGCAAGGGTCCAGAATAAGAACTGCTTTCAGGATAACAAAAAAACACATTTAAAATCTTAACTGAAGAAAATTCTATTTAAATATATTTGATCAAAAAAAGATTTTGAATGCACAGGGTTCATGGTTGAACTGAAAACCACTCCCTCCATCTCCATAGCAACACTGATCAACACTCAGGGGGGTGAGTCCACAGAAACTGTTTAGAGCTCTGAGACCCATGTTGTTGAGGGAGTGCAGCAGGTATCCATGGCGATGGCCTCACCTGAATGCCCCTGTTGTTGAGGGGTTCGTCCAACGCGGTGGCCAGCTCCACGGCTTTCTTCTCCGTGCTGGGGTCCAAGTAGAACATCATTCTGGCAGCTGTGGGGAGGGGGGGGGGTCAAAGGTCACTTGTGAAAGGCGGAGTCCAGGAAGGAGTAAACGTGTCAGCTTTGCTCCCCGGGCTCACCTGCGGCTCTGTGAGGGATGGAGGTGGAGTGCTTGCTGAGGAAGACCTCGTTGAAGGTCTTGGCGTCGCACTCTCCGAAGAGCCGCGAGATCTCCTGCTTCAGAACGGTACGCACAGCCTCGGCCAGGTCTTTGCTCTCTGACACTGCAGGCCCAAGCGACACGGAGGAGTGAGAACAGCCATGGAGTGAATCCCCACTTCATTTCGATCACAGTCACTGTTGTTCTCCAACACAACCAAATACAGTACTTCCATACTTCCACTATCATACAAATACAGTACTTCCATACTTCCACTATCATACAAATACAGTACTTCCATACTTCCACTATCATACAAATACAGTACTTCCATACTTCCACTATCATACAAATACAGTACTTCCATACTTCCACTATCATACAAATACAGTACTTCCATACTTCCACTATCATACAAATACAGTACTTCCATACTTCCACTATCATACAAATACAGTACTTCCATACTTCCACTATCATACAAATACAGTACTTCCATACTTCCACTATCATACAAATACAGTACTTCCATACTTCCACTATCATACAAATACAGTACTTCCATACTTTCACTATCATACAAATACAGTACCTCCATACTTTCACTATCATACAAATACAGTACCTCCATATTTCCACTGTGATACAAATTCTTTGCCTGCATATTCCGGTTTCACACAGATTATTAGATTTACATTTCCCTACGACAGGAAGAAAATGTACAATAGCCAAAGAAAGAAGGACAAGGAAACTGCTCTCTCTCTGTCGCTCTCTGTCGCTCTTGAGGGAGAGCAGTTTCTGCCTTGCACGTCAATCCCACAATTCTGATAAAAAAAACTTTTCTGAATCGACACGGTTTAGATGTCCACAAAAAACACAGAATTCAAAGGTGTGAGGGTGTCAGTCCTTCTCAAATAACAGCTGCATGTGCGAATATACCGGAACATTCTGTGCAGTGAGGTCACACGGACAGGAGCGGTGCAAAGACCCAGGGTTCTGGCTCACCTCCTTTGAAGAAACGCACTAGACACTGGTGGAGCCAGGGGTGGTCCGGGTCAATGGAGAAGGCCCTTTTCACCGACTGTAACATCAGCAAGAACTTCTCTGCAAGGGAGAAAAAAAAAAAAAGCAGTTAAACTGCCCACACCAGGCGTTATGAGAAAATAAAACCCGGTGTATCATTCCTGGAAAGATACCATTCCAAGCACCTACAAATTAGCCATGCCAGGCATGCTGATTTTTATGCGCCAGTGATGCCAAACCAAAAACTTAAGTTTTTACAGGAAGTGCTAAAATGTATTTACTGCGGCAGTTTTAAGTGTAGTAAGGCTGGCAGAAACTGCAGGGAAGAGACCTTTTGGCAAATGTAATCTGCCACTTTATCCAGTGGTTGTCTGATCCCGAGGTACCGTAAACTACCGCCAACAACTCTAGACTCTTTGACATTAAGGATGCTTACCTTTTCTAAAGTAGATCTCAAATGCCAGGAGATGCGTGTCTATCTTATTTTTCACTAGGTTTTTCAAGGGCGTCAAGAACTTAACGGCTTCTTCCAGTGGATTTTCTACCTGTTGAGGTGAAAGACAGAACAACAGGGGAAAGTGAAACAGCAAAAGACGCCGCAGTCTTAGCTTCATCTGGTCTTCTGTGCTTCTTTGAATTGGGAATTCTGAATTTTGCTCCAAAGGGAAGCATTTTGGGTCAACCGAGTTTCCTAAAGGCCTAAATTTAATGTTGTGGGTGTTTTTTTTGTCAGTTACATCTTTAAAAAAAAATTTCATTATCATGATTTATTTTGATCTCGACTCAGTTCTTTTCATATTCTTATTTTTCGAATATGAATATAGCCTCAGTCTGTTATAACTGGGCATGGTATTGTCTAACTAGATGAACTTGGTGGTGATGAACTAATTGTAACGTCATGCTTTTTTTATCGTCTGCCGAGCGCCCTTTTGCCACATGTTGGTGAAGGCGTAGCCGTAAGCGAAGGGGGCTACCGTTTTTGACACATTAACTCAAGACCGTTGTCCCATTGTCCGAGTGCGGGCTTCGCTTCTTTCATCTCTAAACAAGGGGGCCCCGCCCCGCCCTACCTTGGCGAGTTTCTCGGGGACGAGCTCTTCCTTGGGCCCGCCGATCTCCTCGTCGTCGTCCTCCTTCTTCTTCTTCTGGTTCTTCAGCTGCTTCTCTTTCTCAGCGTTTTTCTTCTCCTCCTCCAGCTGGGCCTTCTTCTGCGCTCGCCTCTGCTTGTTCCTCAGCTTCTTCAGCTCTTTGTCCGAGAGGTTCGCTGCATGGGAGAGACACCATCACCCATGATGCATTTCACCTTGACTGCACCCCAGACTCATTGTACCCATGATGCATTTCACCTCAACTGCACCCCAGACTCATTGTACCCATGATGCATTTCACCTTGACTGCACCCCAGACTTATTGTACCCATGATGCATTTCACCTCAACTGCACCCCAGACTCATTGTACCCATGATGCATTTCGCCTCAACTGCACCCAAGACTCATTGTACCCATGATGCATTTCGCCTCGACTGCACCCCAGAAGAACAAGGCAATGCCCCCGAAACACAGCTACTCTTGTACATTTATGCATTCCACAAGATGCTCAGTCTTTTAATCACTAGAACGGCCCTAGGCCAGGGACAGTCACGTCTGTACTGCTGGTTTCCTTTCCTACCTGATAGTTAATTGATCGATTACTGCCACTGATTGGCCAGAGATTTAACTACCTGGTGTTCCAGGTTTAAAATCAGTCCTGACTAGAGGGGATTAAAGAAAACCAGCAGTACTACTGGCATTGAGGGCCAGATTTGAGTATCCTTTGCCTAGGCAGTCATGTGATGTGAAGTGCTCGCCGACTTTGAATGACTCTCTACACCCTGTGGCTGCCTGTGTTGGAACCTCTGTGTATTTCACAGCCTCACGTACTCACAAACGTAGGACTGCAAATAAACAGAAATTGAAAATACTATTAAAATGACCAGTTTCATCAAAATGAGGGCTTTTTATAATTCACTTCAATCTAAAATTCTACCCATTTACTTTTTATTTTTATTCTTTTTATTCAACTGCCCTATTTTACAGGCACCAATTGCTTTGATTTGAAAAATAATGTGTCAGAACAGAGTAGTCCTAAAGTACTGCTTCTGCCCACTTCCATCCTTACCTGCAATTACATTGTTTGAAATGTGTAAAACCTGTCTACTGCCTGGGCTCAGGAAGCATACTACAATCGTAAGATGTAAAGTGCACGTGCTTTTTTTTCCTTTTGCATTCAAAGTATTCGTTGAGGCACAAGATAGATGCACACTAGTGTTTTCTTAAATTCATAAACCAAAAATAGCAACATTTCCTTTTGATGCAAATCACGTTATTTCTAAACACGGGAAAACATGGGTGTTCTGAATAAAGGCGTGACCGTTATGTGTGGACAGTCACTTCAAGTTCATCAGCCCATTAATCGGTCGCACTGCCGATTGGTCAAAATACAAATGTCATGTTAGGCTTAGCCTCCAAATGACTAATACCAAATTCTCCAGTAGTGGGCAGCAAAAGAACTGTTGTATAATGCAACTGAAAAACAGAGGATATTGATCGCACAGGATCTTTAAATGTTTACCATCAGTGAAAATCAGCGCACACACACACATCGATAAATGGGGGGAAAAAAACCCAAACTGGAAATAAGTTAGCCCGTGAGATTTGAAAGAACACTTTCCAGAAACCAGGACGGGCATTCTACCTAGCAACAGCCAACTGGGGGGGCGTGGCCTCTCGGGCCGATCGCTCACCTGTGTCGGCCTCGAGCTCCTTGTTCTCATTGGTCAGCGGGTTGTCGTGCAGGGCGAGGTAAATCTCGATGGCTGTCCGGGACGCCTTGTAGTAGAAGGGGTGCATGCGCAGGACGTCCTCCAGCTTGAGCAGGTCCACGTACGACCGCAGGGTCATCTTCCTCATGCAGTACGTGTGGAAGTCGAACTGGTCGTCCGTGATCTCCACAAAATGCTGCCGTGAGGGGGGACACACAGGACCATTTAGGTGGGGGTGGGGTGGGGTGTGGTATGACACTTGTCCAGGAGTCTGCAACCCTGGTCACCAGAGAGCCGTAGGGTCTGCTGGGGTCCCCAACCCTGGTCACCAGAGAGCCGTAGGGCCAGCTGGGGTCCCCAAACCTGGTCACCAGAGAGCCGTAGGGTCTGCTGGGGTCCCCAACCCTGGTCACCAGAGAGCCGTAGGGCCAGCTGGTGTCCCCAACCCTGGTCACCAGAGAGCCGTAGGGTCTGCTGGGGTCCCCAACCCTGGTCACCAGAGAGCCGTAGGGCCAGCTGGAGTCCCCGAACCTGGTCACCAGAGAGCCGTGGGGCCAGCTGGGGTCCCCAACCCTGGTCACCAGAAAGCCGTAGGGCCAGCTGGGGTCCCCAACCCTGGTCACCAGAGAGCCGTAGGGCTCGCTGGTTCTTCTCATTTCTCAGCCCTGGCTCTCCGGTACCAGGTTTGGGGACCCCAGCAGACCCTGCGGCTCTCCGGTACCAGGTTTGGGGACCCCAGCAGACCCTGCGGCTCTCAAGGACCAGGGTTGGGGACCCCAGCAGACCCTGCGGCTCTCCGGGACCAGGGTTGGGGACCCCAGCTGAGCCTGCGGCTCTCCGGGACCAGGTTTGGGGACCCCAGCTGGCCCTGCGGCTCTCCAGGACCAGGGTTGGGGACCCCAGCAGACCCTGCGGCTCTCCGGTACCAGGTTTGGGGACCCCAGCTGGCCCTGCGGCTCTCAAGGACCAGGGTTGGGGACCCCAGCTGAGCCTGCGGCTCTCCGGGACCAGGTTTGGGGACCCCAGCAGACCCTGCGGGTCTCCGGTACCAGGTTTGGGGACCCCAGCTGGCCCTGCGGCTCTCCAGGACCAGGGTTGGGGACCCCAGCATAACCTGCTGCTCTCAAGGAACAGGGTTGGGTACCCCAGCAGACCCTGTGGCTCTCTGGGACCAGGGTTGGGGACCCCAGCAGACCCTGCGGCTCTCCAGGAGCAGGGTTGGGGACCCCTGTACTAGCTGAAGTGCAAGTGGAGCGGTTTTTAGGCATGGACCTACCCTCTCGATCTCGTGGCACTTCTTGAGCGCGTCCCCGTACTTGTTCATGGACTTGTAGGCCAGCGCACACTCCGTCTGGAACCACATGCACTGCATCTCATTCAGATTCTCCACCGCCGACGCCCCTTCCTGGAGAGAGAGACAGACCATCCGTTTTTATACACCACCTTTTACCCGTGCTACAGCCTATTTTATACATATACATATATACATACACACACACATACATATTACAGCACACAGTAATCGAGCAATCACTGCTGGAACCTGTGCTACAGGTGACAATAACACAGTCCACAGTAGTACTACCGTCTGCCCCTGACACATGAGCGATGCTTTTCCCAAACTGTAATGTGAAGGAAATCTACCTGCTACCTGTCGCTCTAAAACTAAATAAACTCTGTATGTATGCTGACTTGTTCATATTATATACTCTCCTCTGTTTCAAGCTTCTGGGCCCAACGTTAGATTAAGAAATTATACGATGATCTTTTGAATTCCTTATCCATGGTGTATTGATAGAGCAGAACCTGTTAGCTCAGAAATAGCTCGGTACATGTAACCATAGAAGATAATTCACTGGCAATGGCTTGAATTTGTTAATGAATAAATTAGTAAGCCACTGTAAAGTGGCTAGTTTGTGGCATGTCTAACCGAAAGCTTTCAAAAAAAGAAACAGTCTCCCTTCACTTAACTGCGATCCAGGGGAGAATAAATCTCCCTCCAACCATGCAGTAGAAGGGACACAATGTCCTTCCAAACTTTCCAGCCCCACCAAAACCCGCCCCCCGCCCCCCTCAGGCGAGACCACCACCCCCCCCCCTCCCCCTCTCCGCTCCTCACCCGAGTGAACTTGGAGCACATGTCCTCCGCCTCCTTCACCATTCCCGCTTTGAGCATGTACTTGGCGCACTTGGAGTTGATGAAGCGGTCGGCCGTGTCGAGCGCCTGGGCCTCGTCCATCCACCGTGCCGCCTCTTTGATGTTTCCTGCATGCTGCGTGAGGGACAATGGAGGTTACCATGGAGACATGACATCACCGTCACATTATGACATCATGGCACAGATTGTCGTACACAGAGATATGGGTTGACAGGGCGGCCAGGTTCTGTGAAAAAACTGGCACTCTTCTTGTAGATACCATAACATCAAGATCTACATGGAACTTGAAACTAGTTTAAACTTTTCTGGAAGGACCAAGCATTTAACACTGACATAGGTTTAGTAAAAGAACCTCTAGGAAGGAGTTTTTCTGAATGGACCCAGTCACTGGCCAGTGGAAGAGGGAGTGACTGACAGAATGGGTACATCCTCACTCCATTAAGAGAAACAACCTAGAACAGGGTCAGCCATTCCTGTTCCTGGAGATCTACCGTCCTGTAGGTTTTCACTCCAACTTACAGGAACAGGATTGGGCAGCCCTGACCAGGACGGCTAGCGCAGCATGGCTAACCCCGCTCCTGCCTGCCAGATGAGAGTACCTTATAGATTTTGGCTTTGATGAGGAAAAGTTCGATGAGGGTGGGCGTGCTCTCAATGGCGGCGTTGATGTACTCCAGTGCCAGGGTCCGCTGGCCGATCTGATCATAGTGCTGTGCCAGGAAGTACTGCACCCACAGCAGGGTGGTGGGCGGTTCCTCTTTCCCATCGTCTGAAAGGAGACAGACGCACGTTACCATAGATACCAGGCTGAAAAAAGCCCTCTCTCCTACATCTGAACCCAACGCACCCAAACGTCACCGGGCCTGCAGCCACAGCTAAATACAATGCACCCGTTTCTGCTCACCAAATTATCTGCTGTGGTTATATGCAATTGTCAATAAAGCAGAGAAGCTAAGCTCGCACAGACTGGAGTCGGAGGAAGACCTGTCATATGCGGCTTTGACGAGCAGTCTAAGGGTGCACTGATCGACCAGTGGGGGTCACTAGAGAGTGATGAAACGGGGACGTCTAACCGACTGAACTCTCCCATACCCTTTTTTTTTTTAATGAATTCAACCACCTTCCCCTTCTTCAGGGGAAAGATTTCTGCATGATACACTTATTACAAAAAAGTTCATAATATGCATTCACAAATAAAAACGACTTCATCTTCCTGTATCGTTCAGTTTCATATGTGATGTTTCCAAATAAAGATCATGGTAAAATAAAGATGCATAAAACTATGATAGCAAATTGAGAGAGGCTGGCTGAGACGCACACAGACACACGTACCGTTTTGATTGAACATTCGGCAGACATTTAAAGACGTTTCATAGCCAACTACTAACTCTTCAATTATGGACACCTGCAGATGAAAGTAAATCACAGGAAAAATAAATCACAATGTTTCTGTGTATTCAAAAGCAAATGCCAATGATCCAAACCGCAGAAACAAAGCAAGATGACAATGAGACAAAATTACTGAACGCATCATTGGAGGAAAAAACAACATCACGGCATTCAGTGATAAGCTTCTAGATTCTGATGTTATCTTTTAACTATAGAGCGACAGTCTGAACAGAAAAGCAGTGTAAAATGCATAATAAATCCCACAGGACTGGATATATCTTGAATGACTTCAAGCAGCCATTGCATGCAAAGGATATGTGACAAACTACTTAACATGACTACTTTAATTTACATAACATTAATATGTCCTAAACATTATGGTGTCTTGAAATAGGGAGCTATGTATACAAAGTGCCGTCATTTCTACAGGGTAAAAACAAAATGTATAAAAATCCCCTTTAATAAAAGCTGAGGATGTGCACTTTAACCACATGTGAATTGTTTGATTACAAATGTAAAATTGTGGAGTACAGAGCCAAATCGTGGAAAAAAATGTCCTTGTCCAAAACATTATGGAGGGCAACGTTTACTCACCTTCTCCTTGTCGTGATACAGGGACTTCAGGGTGGTAAAAACAGGGGGACAGCCTTTGCTGAAGTTCATCCTTAAATATTTATCCAGACACTCCCGGAATTTTTCACCTGAGCAGGAGATGGGAAGGGTACGACTCATTAATTCAGCGCCAAATAAAACACAGACATGATATTACACTAGCGTCCATTAACCAGGAACGTAGATCACGCAAAGTTCGCGTTAGCTTCTTATCTACTAATGCACCTGTCATTGAAACACTGATGGAAGCCTGTTACCTGTAAGAAGCAGTTACAATATAACCTTATTTTTCAGACCGTCTCCAAGTTATATTCAGATATATTCCAGTAATGGGTAAAGAGAGTTGGGTTTAGACCAGGGGTTCTCAATCCTGGTCCTGGGGGACCCCTGTGTATGCTGGCTTTCGTTGCAACCGCAGTTGCAATCCCAGAATTTTAACAAGCTGTTAATTTTTCTTAATTAGGTGCTTGTCATGTTTGGAGGAATTATTCACCCTCTTAAGCCACATTATATCAGAAATAGCTATGGATGCCATGTAGAATAAACACCCCATGTTCACATTGTGCTATATTATTTAAAAAAGATAAGAAAATTATTTAACAGATCCATTTAAAGACTGATTTGAATCAATAGGCTCCTAATTGGTGAAAGTGTGGACACATGGCCACTAAAATTAACCATTTCGTAGATAATGAAGAATTCAAACACAAAGCAAATGATAACGAGCCAAACCTGCATTGTCTTAAGCTTAAAGAAAAAATTGAGTTAAACACATGTGTTCAACAACCTAATTAGGAGCCTATTGATTCACTTCACTCTTTCATTTGAGTGAAAATACATTATTTTGTAACCTTTTCTTATGTAATTGTTGCAATATAGCACAATAAGCACAATGTGAACATGGGGAGTTTGTTCTACATGGCATGCATAGCTATTTCTGACATAATGTGTCTTAAGTGGGCGAATAATTCCTCCAAACATGAAAAGCACCTAATTAAGAAAAATTAACAGCTTGTTAAAATTCTGGGATTGCAACTGCGGTTGCAACGAAAACCAGCATACACAGGGGTCCCCCAGGACCAGGATTGAGAACCCCTGGTTTAGACTACGGAAATGGCAGAACTACTAAGATTACATTTCCAATGTAGTTTTATGAGTACTAGGCCAAAACAGGAAGGCCAGCTAATTGTATAAACCAATTTCCTTTTCCGCGTAGAGATCGTATGTTACATACAGTAGGGGCGAAACCGTGGTTACATACAGTAGGGGCGAAACCGTGGTTACATACAGTAGGGTCGAAACCGTGGTTACATACAGTAGGGGCGAAACCGTGGTTACATACAGTAGGGGCGAAACCGTGGTTACATACAGTAGGGTGTTAACCGCAGCAACTTCCTCAGAGCAGCGCAAATACGTTTGATAAACAGCGCACAGCCCTGCGTAAAGAAACAGCGAGACCGACCTCGACAAACAAAAAGCCGCGCCATACATTACGCTCAACTGCCATTACCGCCACGCGAATATCAAAGCTACTCAATAATTAATTTATTCGATTAAAATAGCTG
The DNA here is from genome assembly GCA_029718625.1 of Synaphobranchus kaupii. NCBI lineage: Eukaryota > Metazoa > Chordata > Actinopteri > Anguilliformes > Synaphobranchidae > Synaphobranchus > Synaphobranchus kaupii. Next base: position 23,403,319 of record CM056395.1, on the reverse strand, counting down.
TGGCTTTTCCGGGGATAGCGCCTACGCTATAAATAACCTCCTCTAATGAAATTACGGTGGCACGGCGGGAACAAACACAGCAGAGGTAAAAAAAGGTACTCACCTGACAGGAAGTTTAGCGGTAGCCTGCGGGGGACCAGTCCTTTAGGATACTGTACCCAGGCCTCTTCATAGATTTTTTGCTTTTCTTCTACGCTGGCTGCAAGACAGACACAGGTTTATAGTCAGAGGCGGTTTATAACAGTTGGAGTGGAGGGCAACAGCAGTTTAGAGCCTGGCTTTTCAACAGGGGGTCCGCAGAACCCAGGGGGTCCTCGAAGGTACTGTAGGGGGCCACTGGCCAGACTTGATATGCAATGAATAAATATAAGGTAGATTTGGAAAACATAGCACGTTTGTTTAAACCTAACCATTTTTTAAATTTATGATGGCAGTCCCCTGGATGCCTTTGAGCCTGGGTGGGGGGCCCTGGATCAGTACATGTTGAAACCCCTGGGTTAAAGAGTGGCAGACAGCTGTTGCTAGTGCACAGAGGGGCCGAACAGTCAGGTATGTGTGATTGCTCTGTATCAAATCCAGTCTGGTATCAAATAAGGACAGAGGGCAGCGCCAACTGTGGCTGGAAGCTCCACAGGGCGCCGTACAATTGGCTTTAGACTAAAACAAGGTTTCAGTCAGCTGGGAGTAAGAGTCATCGCACACCACCGCCCCCTGGTGGTCGATCAGGCGCCCGCAAGTCCGCCTGTGAGGCCGTACATGAAGGGTCTTCCTCCGCCTCGTGTCTGTGCAAGCCCGGCTCATGATGAACAGCGGCTGCAGACATCAATTATCGATCTCTTCCGAAGAGAGCATGCTTGCCTGCTCTCTCCTGAATCGAGAGATTAGAAAAAAAAATGAGATTGGGAATTCCAAAAATGGGGAAAAATGTATGTGTATGGGGTTTAAAAAAAAATTTAAAAAAAAAAGAAAATCACCAAAGACTTCAGAATTTAAAGATAAGAGTAAAAAATATGGGGCTCGGTGAAATTACCACAGTAAAATAGATTATTATTATAAATTTTTTTTAGAAGCATTTCTCTCATGTTTGGGTAAGTTTCCCAATCCTCTGCATATGGAGCTCATTTGCTCGTCCTCAACGTAGGAACTTGGAGGAAATGAGCACTGAGCTGTGTAACAGCCCAAAAGCGCCTGTATGGAGGACATCAGCTCTTCCTGGCGTAAAAAGGCTTCCCGCATGCTTCCAGCTCTCTGGCACTGCATAAAAGCCAGCGTAATCTCCCAGGGTAACGCCTGGTTCACACGGACAGAGCTGTGGCCCGAAAGGGGCGGGAATAGGAAGGGCTGCGGTAACGAGCGACGTGTGTCCAATCAGAACCCGCCGCACGTCAATCGGCCTAACGGACCTGACAAAGGCCCGGTTCTGCCCGGCGGGTTAAGACTTTGCCAGTTCTCGCGGTTTATTGGCGTTCCCATCCTTGCCATTCCCAAATCCAGGTGAATATATCCGCAGGTTAAAGCACACGTTCGGAAGGCCCGCGCCTCAATTTCCAAGGAGCAAGTGAAATGCAATGCAGTCGTAGAGAGTGACCTTGGAACGACCTCACCGTTCCTAATGAACGAAGCACTCACAACAGCAAGCCAAAACAGCCAAAGCAGGCCAAGGCCAAGCAAACCCCAGACCTACCGCAGTCTCTCTCTCTCCCTCCGCATTTCACAGAAAACACAGAGCGCTGGATACCAAAGCTGGCAGATTGATGAAGGCTTCCAGTCCTGTTTTGGCTCTTCAGTAAACATCAGCTGCAGGTCTCGCATCAATATCGACTGGCTTTTTTTTTTTTTTTTTTTTTCTTCCCACAGCGATACATTTGCATTTTAGCCACAGTTGCAGGAGCGCTTGGCACTGGGAGAAGAAGCTCCTCTTTATTATGACTGCAAGAGCAGATTTATGAGGATGCTTGAGGAAAGGTTCCTGGAAGGCAGTCTGCTGCAGGGGTTCTTATCACACTTGTTTTCTACACCTAAAATGCGCACAGATGGAGCAGCGCTTACAGACAAAGGGACTCCCGGGTCCCTCTGCCCAACAAAAACGGTGCCCTTTCTCCTCTGAGCCGGGTGCGTCTTCTTCCCAACAGTGGCACCTGATTGGTTATACGCTCAGCGGCAGAGTTGGGAAGCGTTTTTACGTGGTAAAGCCGGACCCTACGTCCCTGAGAGAGCGTCTGCAGACCGGCACTGCAGCTGAAGTAGTGGGTGGGCTGTGGCGGGAGGCACATCCTGTTACAGTCATGGATGAACGCCAGGGCCTGGGCCCGAGCCGGCTCAAGTGACGCTCACAGACGGGCGGGGCTTCTCGAGGGAGCCTCGCTGGTCGACACGGAGCCTGCAAGTCCACCTGTTGGAGCTGCGCCTGAAGCATCTCCCTCCAACTCGCGTAGGCATGCCCCCCGACACGTGCCGCGCGGTAAGCGGGGGATGGGCATGGCGGGGCGTGGCGCTCATACATTTATACTTGTGTAGCGCTTCTCACAACGCGCATTGTCACAAAGCAGCTCTGCAGAGATCCGGCACTGAAACCCCCACAACAGTAGGGCGGCGGCGGCAAGTAAACACTCCCTGGCTGGTAACAGGAAGCACTCCCTGGCTGGTAACAGGAAGCACTCCCTGGCTGGTAACAGGAAGCACTCCCTGGCTGGTAACAGGAAGCACTCCCTGGCTGGTAACAGGAAGCACTCCCTGGCTGGTAACAGGAAGCACTCCCTGGCTGGTAACAGGAAGCACTCCCTGGCTGGTAACAGGAAGCACTCCCTGGCTGGTAACAGGAAGCACTCCCTGGCTGGTAACAGGAAGCACTCCCTGGCTGGTAACAGGAAGCACTCCCTGGCTGGTAACAGGAAGCACTCCCTGGCTGGTAACAGGAAGCACTCCCTGGCTGGTAACAGGAAGCACTCCCTGGCTGGTAACAGGAAGAAACCTCGAGCAAAACCTGAGGGGGAGTCCATCTGCCGCTGGCTGGCACCGGTTAAGTGAATAAAGGCTGATTATACATAACAAATATATAATAAACAGAGAGGACAGTCCATAAATGTCAATGACGGCACGTAATTGACGCGGGGCAAGGATGACTCCAGTCATGAGGAGGAGAGTAGGAAGGCCTGTGGGTTTACTGTCAGAGAGGGCCCACATGCTCTACTGCTCACTCCTGATTCGACGGCAGAGGGTGCAGGGATGATACTAATAATATATTTTATATATAAAGCGCTTTTCATTGTAAGAAACAATCCTAAAGTGCTATTTACAATAGGGCATTAAAATTTTTTTATTAATAAATAAAAATAATAAATAAAACCGAGATGTGGACAAACGCTACAGAGAAAAACATAGACGCTGCAAGGGGCATATACAAGCAAAAGAAAGCTCTCCTGTATAAAAAGGTCTTTAAGCCCGTTTTAAAGGGGCCCAGAGTCTGTGGTGGGACGAGCGCTATACGTACACACGCGACTGGGAATTAAAAACTCAGGAGGAAAGGAGGGCATTATAAACGCATGTACCGGGCTTCAGGGCCTTTTCCAGCCCGTGGTAGTACAGCCAGTTCTCCGGGTTGCGCTCTTGTAGACGGCGGTACACCTCTGTGGCTTCCTCCATGCGCTCCAGGTTCAGCAGAAGCTCTCCTGTGGAGGGAAGAGCACGGCCCCGTCTAACATCACTACACCATACACAGCAAAACCAATCGCTGGGAGACCAGCCGGAACTGACCAATGGGGTGGATCTGCCCAGAACTTAAACCCAGAGAAAAGGGCTCGGTTTCATGCATCAAACAAATATAAATCGACCCTGAAATGAGAATTTGCTATGAAGGCCATGGCAGCTTGATATATTTGACTTTCAGATACTGACACTTAAGAAATGCATCAAATTAGAACGCTAAATCAGTGCTACTCAACTCCAGGTCCAGGGGGCCGCAGTGCCTGCAGGTGTTTGCTCCAACCGTGCACTACACCACCTCCTTTAACAAATTATTTCACCTACTTGGTTCAGGAAGTAACTCATTAGTGAAATCAAGAGTGGTGTAAATGCTTGCAGACACTGCAGCCCACAGGACCTGGAGTTGACTAGCCCCGTGCTAAATGGTGAACCACTGATAACATCAGTCCTGGCCAAGCGCACGGTGCTGTAGGCCTCCCCCAGCAGGGCTGGGATTTACAGAGCCTAAGGGCGGGGTTTCACAGAGCGTGATCCTGACGGATACTGCACCTCGGGTCTCTTCCACCGCCAGCTTGTCACAGATCTGCTTCTCGTAAGTGATGAGGTGCTCAAGAGCTTCTTTGTAAAGGCCAGCTTCTCGAAGAACCTGGTTCTGATAGAGCAGCAGCTCACTGTACTCATAGTCCACTTTGTCTGGAGAAGTCTGAAAGAGAGAGTCACGTAGGTGAGTTAAGCGCAGTCACACAGGTGAGATCGACGCCCGGTTGTGTGACTGGACATCAACTTGAACCCGAAATACAAGTACACGAGTAAAAGCTCAAAATGTTAGTCTGACTCTCAATGACCGTAACAGGCACAATGGTAAAGTAAACCGAGGTATGGGACATTAACCAGACCTACAGGGGAGCTCACACAGAGAGTGGAAGGCCACACCGTTCTCTTCAGGACAGCAGGAGGTTAACACAGGACACCGTGTGCTTCGAAGAAAACACCGTTCAAAACACAGAAGCAATTTGTTCTTTTGAAATACAAAATGAAGCAAAGACTATTAATCACAGATCTCTTCGGAGACGCAGTGCAAGTTTACGGCTGTAAATGCAGGGCCGACGCATCCGATTCCCATGTGGGGAAAAAAAATAAAAATTTTAAAAAGCCAGCAACCGACGCTGGCAATCCGTGAAGCATTCATAAAACAACAAGACAAAGGAAGGCATCTACCGAAATCCTTAGAAACAACCGGCGCAAACATTTACCGCTTTACGAGAATTCGGCCTTTTCACAACGCGATCCGATGTCACGGCAACCGGAGAGCCCCTGCGGGCTGTGCGGGAAAGCCTGTGCAGAGCTTTTAGCACCTGAGCACAGCCATTCAGTCACGGGAAAGGCAGGCGGACAAGAGGGCACTGCTTTCCGCAGAGATCTTATCCCTGGAGCCCCACATTGTGAGGGGCATGAAAAGTCAAAGGACTGGCGTTGTTGGCACTGTCGGGAAAAACAACAGGTCCGAGTGCCAAGCCGTCCCAGTCCTGCCGGACCCGCTGGACCGCGACACTGGAGGAAAATAAAGGACGATACAATTCCTGGAAACCGGGGCCCTTATCGGAGAAGAAACAGCGGCTGCCCGACATTGTGGCGGAGTGTGGGTCGCCGCCGGGGCCCGGCTATTACAGTACCTATTCAGCAGCCTACGGGTGCGTTCCCCAGCCGGTGAAAGGGCTTCAGTGCCACTCAAGCTACTTTCTCTCTGTAGCCAAAGAGCGCACACGGCTGTGCTCCCCAAAGACAAATGGCCCTTGGAACAGAAAGCGGAAAGAAGCTATAAATAAATTCAGGGGTGTGGGGGGTGTTCTCAAAGTGAAAACAAATAGGTGATAATTAAAAGAAGGCGGGTGGGAAGTTTGTGATTCAGGGCGTTTTGGAGTTTGCAGGATCCTGCTGGACAGCTTCACCACTGCCTCTCCTCCTCCACACGGGGGGGCAGACAGAGAAAGGGTACACTCATTACCTCTACCTGGAAAAGTTGACAATGTCAGCTTTCATCGATTTAAAGAAAAATATATCCTTTCAAGACAACATCTTTCTGTGTGTATTGGTTTCACGTACTAAATTACACTTTGACATGCTGGAAATTTACCTGTTGCGTTTTCCTAAATTCTTCTATGATTTTCGCAGCCATTTCGTAGTCTTCCAAAAGGTGATATGCTATTGCATAGCCAATCCACGAGGCTCTTTGGGCCGGCCTCAGCTGGAGCAACTGGTACCTGGTCTCCTGCAACGGACGAACACAAAATCACTCAGTGCTAGGGTTCAGGACACGAAACCAGGAGGTTGCATGGTTAAATCTTGGGTGCGACACTGCCCGTTGCCCAAGGCAACCGCTTCTGTAAACACACCGCATAAACAGAAACGTACGCTACGTGAGCCATCCCTGGGGGGTGAGCCGTGAAAACGTCACGCAAAACCAACCAGTAAAATCGACGCTAACGAATAAATGGGTGAAGCACTCCTGTATTGTGTCTTAGAAAAATTAAGCCCTTTTGTTTTTTGACCCAAAAAAAAAACTAAAACAAAAGAACAAAAAAAAACAACTCCTAGCAACAAAATCCACGCCTGCAGGGCCCCTGAATTCCAGAGAGAGGATTGAATGGCTCCATATTTTAAGTAACAGGGATGAAAGATTCTCAGAGTGCTTCTGCTGACTCTTCTAAACACGCGAGCGCTGCACTGGCCTGGCCTGTATCCAGCTCCGCCACCAACCCCCCAACCCCGCTGCCACCACCCCCCTGCTTCAATAGAGCCCAGTATGCAGGGATGAGGGGCCGACGCATGCGTGAGGAGGGGACAAGGGGACGGGGGGGGGATGGGGGGCAGAGAAAACAGAGAGAGAGAGAGAGAGAGAGAGAGAGAAAGAGGAATGGAGAGTGGAGAGAGGGAGGGAGAGAGAGTAGAGTAGCGGGAGAGAAAGGAGAGAGAGGGGGTGAAAGAGGGAGGGAGGGAGGGAGAGAGGGGGTGAAAGAGGGAGGGAGGGAGGGAGGGAGGGAGGGAGGGAGAGAGGGGGTGAAAGAGGGAGGGAGGGAGGGAGAGAGGGGGTGAAAGAGGGAGGGAGGGAGGGAGAGAGGGGGTGAAAGAGGGAGGGAGGGAGGGAGAGAGGGGGTGAAAGAGGGAGGGAGGGAGGGAGAGAGAGGAGAGAGAGGGGGTGAAAGAGGGAGGGAGGGAGGGAGAGAGGGGGTGAAAGAGGGAGGGAGGGAGAGAGAGGGGGTGAAAGAGGGAGGGAGGGAGGGAGGGAGAGAGGGGGTGAAAGAGGGAGGGAGGGAGGGAGAGAGAGGAGAGAGAGGGGGTGAAAGAGGGAGGGAGGGAGGGAGAGAGGGGGTGAAAGAGGGAGGGAGGGAGGGAGGGAGGGAGAGAGGGGGTGAAAGAGGGAGGGAGGGAGGGAGAGAGAGGAGAGAGAGGGGGGTGAAAGAGGGAGGGAGGGAGGGAGAGAGGAGAGAGAGGGGGTGAAAGAGGGAGGGAGGGAGGGAGAGAGGGGGTGAAAGAGGGAGGGAGGGACAGAGGGAAAAGGAGAGAAGTGGGAAATAAAGGGTGGGGAGAGGGGTGGTGGGGAGAGGGGTACTGGCGGCGGGAGCATAATGCTGACTCATAGTGCCAGGCCTGGCCTCACGAGCAGAGGCACAAAAGCTCAAAAGTCGGTGGGACTCTCTGCGTCCCCACAAGCGTCCCGACACCGCCTGCGTCACGCCCTGCTCCCTCCTCCCCCAGAATTCCTCCCTTCCAACTGGCAAGACGATGCGTGGATGCCCGAGACATCTGCTTCCAATCTCTCTCGTACGTACAAAAATCGCTGGCGGCGTCCGATGAGAAGAAAACGGCCCCGCGGATTTGATTTCTTCGCTCGGCGAATGTATAACGTGCGACAGATGAGATCGCTCAACCGATCCCAACTCAAAAAAAAAAAAAAAAAGACTGGATATTTTACACCGTTTGAACACATTACAGCTTCTGATATCAGCGGTGAAATATTTCAGGGCCCATTTCAAAAACGAATGGCAGATCTTGAACTGAGCACTGGGTGAGCAGTGAGTGAGCGAGTGAGCACAGCAGGGCTTATTATGGTTGATGCCATATGAATGGACACCACTGGCGCTTCCTCTATGGCAAGAGTTCAGGATAACGTGGAATCAGAGGGTACGTCCCAATACTCAAAAAATGCATCCTCCTTTCCTCCACCACCGCCTCATCCCCCTCCGTGCCCC
>CM056395.1:23372331-23394867 GCA_029718625.1 Synaphobranchus kaupii | reverse complement strand
AAGAGGGAGGGAGGGAGAGAGGGGGTGAAAGAGGGAGGGGAGGGAGGGAGAGAGAGGAGAGAGAAGGGGGTGAAAGAGGGAGGGGGAGGGAGGGGAGAGAGAGGGGAGTGAAAGAGGGAGGGAGAGAGAGGGGGGTGAAAGAGGGAGGGAGGGGAGGGAGAGAGAGGGGGTGAGGGAGGGAGGGAGAGAGGGGGTGAAAGAGGGAGGGAGGGAGGGAGAGAGAGGAGAGAGAGGGGGTGAAAGAGGGAGGGAGGGAGGGAGAGAGAGGGGGTGAAAGAGGGAGGGAGGGAGGGAGAGAGAGGGGGTGAAAGTGGGAGGGAGGGACACGAGGGAAAAGGAGAGAAGTGGGAATAAAGGGTGGGGAGAGGGGTGGTGGGGGAGAGGGGTACTGGCGGTGGGAGCATAATGCTGACTCATAGTGCCAGGCCCTGGCCTCATGAGCAGAGGCACAAAAGCTCAAAAGTCGGTGGGACTCTCTGCGTCCCCACAAGCGTCCCGACACCGCCTGCGTCACGGCCCTGCCTCCCTCCTCCCCCAGAATTCCTCCCTTCCAACTGGCAAGACGATGCGTGGATGCCCGAGACATCTGCTTCCAATCTCTCTCGTACGTACAAAAATCGCTGGCGGCGTCCGATGAGAAGAAAACGGCCCCGCGGATTTGATTTCTTCGCTCGGCGAATGTATAACGTGCGACAGATGAGATTGCTCAACCGATCCCAACTCAAAAAAAAAAAAAAAAAGACTGGATATTTTACACCGTTTGAACACATTACAGCTTCTGATATCAGCGGTGAAATATTTCAGGGCCCATTTCAAAAACGAATGGCAGATCTTGAACTGAGCACTGGGTGAGCAGTGAGTGAGCACTGGGTGAGCACTGGGTGAGCAGTGAGTGAGCGAGTGAGCACAGCAGGGCTTATTATGGTTGATGCCATATGAATGGACACCACTGGCGCTTCCTCTATGGCAAGAGTTCAGGATAACGTGGAATCAGAGGGTACGTCCCAATACTCAAAAAATGCATCCTCCTTTCCTCCACCACCGCCTCATCCCCCTCCGTGCCCCGAAAACCGATTTTTGTGTCCTAATCTAATGTTGCAGATTACATATTCATTACACGTTAATGGTTATAACGTTAATTAATGTCTCAACGCAAACGGCAATGTCAGATAGATTGTATACTGTACATGCAACTACTTGTACTTGAAACGTGCAGGCAGTTTTGCATACTTCCTTGTAGGAGACGAGTAGAAGAGACGAGCGGAGGAAAGGAAGCGAGGGTGTGAAGAATATTGGGACGCACCCCAGAATCCCCACATGGTCCGTTCCCTTTATGATGTCACTATAGGGGGGCGTGACAGACACAAAATGAAGCATTCCCACTGGGCCCAAGGCGTACCGTTCTAGTCAAACTATCGAATGTGGTGTGGGGGGCGTGTGTGGCAGCACGCTCGTGCGGGACACTCAACCCTGTACCCCTCTAGGTCCCGCATCTGGATCTGCAGGAGCGAGAGGTCCCGCAGGATCTGAAGATTGTCTTTGTCCCATTTAAGCGCATTTCTGTAGCATTTGATGGCTTCGTCGTACTTCTTGTCCGACCTCTGCAGAAGGCCGTAGACGTGCCAGCCTAAGAGGAGGTTGCGGTCAAGGAGAACGTGTCCCGTTCCAGACCCTGAAACCCTCTCTAGCGGTTCAAAACCCAACAAACTTTAAAAGGATCTTGAAGGGTACTCCTCTAAAGGAAACAGAATTGATTTGACCCTTTTTAGCTAACCCAAACAAGCGCACTCACAACACAACAGTCTACAAAACAGCTATACAAGCAACACAAATAGGTAAAAAACATTATATAACTATTATTATTTATTAATTTTTTTACTCAAAGCACTCATGTTCTGCAGCCGGTGGTACCGCTACACCACAGTGTGTCATGAAGATCCTGCACTGAGAAATTCCTCTTTAAGCTCATCAAATCAGTCAATGGAATATCTGCCCTTCTTCTCCCAATGTCCGTGCAACCTAACCTTCTGCACAGATCAAATGAATAAAGATCTGGTGTCTATGAGAGCCATTTCTATATAGCACCCAATGATATCCAAAATCTGCAGTACACAAGTACTTAGGCAGGCTGGAGTTGATCTTGACTGGGCAATTATACCGTATTAACATCTTAACCAGGGTGTGATATTAACACCAGCCGCCAGCCCAATCTACGCAAAATTTTGATTGGCTGGTAAAAATTTTACTCTAGCAGCCACTTTGGCTGGTAACCAACCAGGTTGTGTTCTATTGTAAAAGGTAAATGTGGCTGGAAAAATGTTGAAAATGGCTGGTGATTTTTAGACTCCACAAGCCACTCTGGCCAGTGGTTGAAAAAGACCCACATGGGGAACTGTAAAACGTGTATGCTCGTGTGTAAACACTACACCTGCATCAAATAACTTTAAATACTATAGACATGAGGACAATTTTAAAAGGAACTACTTTTATCAACAGTGAGAACAGAATTATTGCTTATAACAAAACTTATAACAGTTTTGTTTAAAATTCTCAGGGACCTGCCGGACGGAGCTGGGGGCCTTGCATTTGGCATACTGCCTTATACTTTGGGGAACACGAGGCCGAGTTCCGGCTGATATCACCCAAGAGCAGAGAGTCTGCGGCCAGATAAAGCTGCCTTATCGACGCCCAAATTCGGAGCAGATCCCCCCCCCCATGGGAGGACGGGTCTGAATCTCGGCAGGGCTCCGCTCTCCTGCGCCGCTGCCCTATTGGCCAGCTCTCCTGGAGGGGAGGAGCCTGCTCAAAGGCGGGAAAAGGATACAGACGTGACTCTTGAGATCGTTACGCAAGCCTCGCCGGACCAGGTCGTAGGCCTCTTCCTTCTTCCCCAGGCAATTCAGGGTCAGCCCCTTCATGGCCAGCGCTCTCTGTGGAGGGGGAGAGAGCAGAGGGTCAGGGCGTGAGGGCGTGGCCTGTCTTCACTGGGGCGGAGTCAATTCATGAAGGCACCACGAAGGGTCTAGAGTAGGCAGGTTTATATTCTGACCAATCACCACTAATTAACATAGCTTCATCCAGGGAGGAGGGAACTAATGAGAAACCAGTAGGTGTAGGTGATGCGACTGGTTGGAATGAAAACCTGCCATTCTAGGGCAGTGCTGTGCAATAATGGCGCATGATTGGACACCACTGCCCTAGATGGCACATGATTGGACACCACTGCCCTAGATGGCGCATGATTGGACACCACTGCCCTAGAAATTTACTGTGCCCCACTGCAGAGATCAAAGCAGCTTTGAGAGCATGCAGAGCAGAGATAAAAGGGCACGGAGCCTTTTAAACGGAGACATGGGTGATCCCCCAAATTAAAGCCGGGCACTTATTCCCGAATGCTCCACCCTTTAAGTGATGTCGTGAGCTTGTAGACCTTTCTGAGAGAAATGCTCCGGTAATGGGACATAATGGCACGGTAACCACTTTACCACACGCACCAAAGAGCATCTTACAAGTACAGAGAGAAATGTACAATTAAATAAAAAATGAGGGGTGAGGGGGGAGGGGGGGGGCCGTCTATTTCTGTGTTCACATAAGGAAGTGGCAGTTCTAATAACTCGAGCAAAAGCATAAATTATTAACAATGGAAAGATGTTATTCTCTCTTGGCCGTTTTGATGGATGGCGTTGCATTGGGACGGTCGGTGACCACTACGCCTCGGGCTACGCGGCCATCTTGTCTCAGTGTCACACAACGCGCTTCCTGCCTCGGCGTACAAGCGCTACAAGCCATAAAACCCACAATCCTCTCTGAAAAGTTTTACAAGCACGGGATTAGGTTTCAATAATATTCGGGTGTAACTTCAAAACAAATGGCATGTATGGAAAGCCAGCGAGAGCGGAACACGAACGAATGGGATATTGAGACTTAATTTTGCGATTGTGATGTGGCGTGAAATCGCCATACAAGAAGCTGTGGTATAGACATAGAATCTGTGACAACTGAATTTAACTGAATTGAGCTGCTGCCAGTTACTCATTAAACGGGTGAATAACACATTTTAACCAGCTAGAGATGACGGCTATGACATAGCTTTCCCAAAGGACAAAAAAAAAAACAGCTGGATCTGTATTCAAGCCATTTAGCCCAGAAACTCAATTTTAAATGTATGCATCAAAGCGGTAATATTTGGTTAGGCAGCTAAAAGCATAATGAACATGGTTAACACGACTGTTATTTTCGATCCATTAGTATGAACCAGCACACTTGTTTATGTACCAAATACAAAACGATAAACGGTATTAGCGGCAGTGAGAAATCACAATGGGGATGATGAAAGTGCGAGATCGTTTGCATTCTAAACATGTTAACATGCTTTTATTCCTGTAAGAGCCCACATATTCTACAAAGGAAAGGAATATTGTATTATTTGCACAATTTATTTTTCCCCTCCAAAAATGGCAGCTAGTTCCCAGCAGCCTTTGCCTCTGGCATGATGCACAACACTCTGGGGCTCTGGCCTGCGTTTCCAACATCCCCTCAAGTCTGTAACGTGACAGTGTATGTATCATTATGTGAAATGGCTTCAGATGACTGGCTTTACGAGACAGCTGAATGCAGCAGGTAAGGGGTCCACTGTTGAGTGGGAACACGGTGTGGACTTTTGACAGTTTATGGTGACATTGGAGCACTTGTGGTTCCTTTACAAAAAGCCCAATCTCTACCTCAACCTGCTGCTGCCGCAGCTGCTGCTCACAGGTCCTGGGACAGACTCACAAACTGGCCCAATTGTAATCTATTCGCTCTGTGCTTTGTCCAATGTGTGAATATGGGGGGGCGGGGGGGTAGGAAGGGGGTTGCCGAATTATGTTATTTGGAGGACTAACCACCCTGCGAGTGAACGGACATGGCTTAAAAGCGGACGGTGTCCAGATCCGTCCTCCAAAACCTCCCTGCGGGCACTCGGTGTACCGAATCACACATTACCTCCATGCTCGGCAAACTTGGGGTTGGAGAGGATCTGTTTGCAGAACTTCAGGCCATTTCTGTACTGCTTGTGTTCGTAGCATCTCTGTGGAGAGAAAAGACCACCAAATGTACCATCATGCCACATCAAATAGCCTTTCGAAATAATGTTGAGACCATAAACAGTTGAGTGGTAGACGTTGTCGAGAGATTTTAAGGCGCTGACGTGATATTTTAGTTAATGGTGGTTTGGACAGAGGAGGACCCTTCATCACCGCATGAAGTCACCGCAGAGGAGGACCCTTCATCACCGCATGAAGTCACCGCAGAGGAGGACCCTTCACCACCGCATGAAGTCACCACAGAGGAGGACCCTTCACCACCGCATGAAGTCACCACAGAGGAGGACCCTTCATCACCGCATGAAGTCAAATCCAAGCCCACTTGTGAGCTTTTCGTCAGAAAGCGCTCGGCTCGGCCTGGACCTGTCTGTGCGTGCCGTGCACACCGGTAAAGCTGTAATTACCTTCACTTTTCTGCTCAGGTTAAATTTAGATTACGTTACACAACTGCCACAGACATTTCTTCCAGGTTTAAGCGGATTGTGACCGCTGTCAGTGAAGGTAATACACAGGAGACAGGAGTTTTTATACGCTTGACTTGTGCGCTCAACACATCTACATTTAAACAGCACAAAGCTACATTGACCCCCCCCCCCATTCTACTGTGAGCTCCATGTCAGGTAGTGTAAGCCACAAAAAAACCCAGCCTTGCACTGCAGTTAAAGCAGTTCTTTTAGCCAACACTATGAAAAGTGCTCTTCCTAGACTGACGAGACTCTCTGTGTGCTGTTCATTTGGTTAACTAGACTGATCACTTTTTGGCAAAGCCTCTGACTGGACATTTCACAAATGCACAAGTGCACACAAACACACACACACACTCAGTCACACACACACACACCAGCCATTTTCAACACTTCACCAGCCACATTACCTTTTACAATAACAACCTGGTTGGTTACCTGCAAAAGTGGCGGCGTAGAAAATCTTACCAGCCACAATCACATTTTTACCAGCATTTGGCTGGTGGTGGTGAATTACACAAGCTGATAAATACACTCAGTCAGTCACACACGCACACGCACACACACACACACACACACACACACACACACACACACACACACACACACACACACACACACAGGAAGGCAATCACAGCCTTATCCCCTCTGTGCCGGAAGTAGCCGTTCTGACTGACAGATTAAGATAAGCTGAATGAAAAGAGCAAAAACAATATACTTCACCAGAGGCGAGTGCGTTTATCTGAATGCATTTTGTTTTAAGTAGAGGAGAGCATGTTTATCTAAACGTGTTTTCATTTGACCAGAGGTCGTTTCCGTGAGAAAAGCCGTAATTCTGCCTGCAACGTTCAAAAACGCAGCATGAGATCACTCACTAAAGTTAAACAGACTATCACAACAGTCACCAATGTGAGTCGCATACAACTGTCGCTTTATTTGGTCAGCATGTTTATTATTGTGCAGGAAGTTACAACCTTTTCAATAATTTACACTTTATAAACGAAAACTACAAATCTCCGGTCTCTGAAATGCTCAGTGGGAATGCAGGGCTATCGGTAAACATTTTCTCTCTGGAATATTAACACTTACAAATTCATAACGCTGAAAAGATGACGTCATAACCATTAACATAGGGGCCCTGGGATGCAGAATCGCGGGTGGCATCGTGAACTTTAAAAAACGGAATCTCAATTTTTTCACAGAATTTTGCGTTTTCTGTTTTTTTTTTTCCTTTTGGTCAGACGGTTTATTTAGCTCATCATCATTCACTGCTATAGGCATGGTGCCCCCCCGCCACCCACAAAATGTACAGTATCAGCCAAAGAGCAATCTATCTCTCTGTGATCTCTGTGCAGTAAGCATACTTAATGATCATCTCACAAGCAAGAAGCTCACTGCTAATAAAGATGCTAGCAAGGCCAAGAACGCTAAGGTGAACCAAGTCACTCGGACCACTGTACTTGGAACAGTCGTCAATGCAGTGTTTTATCACGGATTTCGTTGAGGCGTGCATTATTGCAGATATCCCAGGCAGAAAAACTACGACCTTTGCTGAAGAATCACTGTCCATAAGGTTAAAAATGGGGAAAACGGGAGTGAAAAGGATTTTAAAAAATGGAATTTGCCATTTTTGGAAAACGAAATTTGCCTTTTTTTATTCATTTAAAAAACTTGAATCTTCAGAGCCTTATTAATGTCTCTTAGACATGGAAACATGCAGTAGATGTTAATGATGGCCTAAGCAGAAAAAGTGACTGCACACTGGGCTGTGCTACCTCATGCTTTAAACTAAACGCAGAAGGGCCTGAGGACGAGCCAGGATGGGTCTGGTCTTCCAAGAAGCTGGGTCTCGCCTATCGAGTCCAAGGGGGATAACGCCAGATTTGGCGTGGAGTGAATGGAGAGAGCGGTCTGGGGATTCCAGGCCTAACCTCGGACACGGTTCAGAACAGAGTCATCTCCAGCCTGGTGAAATGGGTGGCAGACATGTTGGTTGGCACCGATGCTTTTGCCATCCACCTTCCTTCTCCCATGCACTACGACATTCCGCAAGTGCCAGGTCAGACTCTGGGCTGGAAGCGCTAGGCTAACTTCAGCTAATAGAGGTCTACACCAAGAGAGGAATTGTGTTGGCAGTGGTGCTGTGTGCTTGAATGGGTGGAAATTGTTCATGGTTCTACATCAATAGCCACTTAAGCAGAAGAAAGGATTACTTTCTTCTGGAATTACTGAGGTACAGTGAAATGACAATGTTACAGGAAGCTCCCACTTATTACACTTTAGAGTTTCAGATAACAGATGGGAAAACATCATACTGCACCCAATAGCAACATCACTACTGAAACACTGGAGATAAGACTCACATTATTCTTGTTTCTGAACAACATACTGAAGGAAGAGCATCAAATAAAGGCATAAAGTTCTCGGGTCATATCCAATTTTTTTATTTAAATCGGCCATAATCACGATGAGGGTATAATCCTATAGTCAGGCGGAATCAAATTTTCAAAACAATATAGGCTACCCATAACAGTAGGAACTAATATTCAATAATGCGTTTATACGATTTATACCAATATTTATTTTAATTTTACAGCACTCAAAACTGAATTTTCTCCACATTTAGACTAAATATGGAGAGTTATTTTTAAAATAATCTATTAATTGGACAATCTGACAGAGGAGCATACAAAGCGTTTTAATTATGAACAAAACAAATTCGGGTGAACTTGTGCCCATTTTATGGACTGATATAATCATTTCAGTGGTTAAAGGTCATTTAAAAAAAGATTTTTAGAGGGTCAATCTACTTCCTTTGCTGCTGATTCCAAGGGTAAGGCCATGCCCTGAACCCCATTAGGTTTTTATTCAATGGGGGGGTGTGGGGGGGTATACTATGAAGCAGGATTACTGAGTTAGCTGGATAACTGTGCTGAGTAAAACCTGGAACCCTCCCAAATCTGGAACATGGACTGAAGTAAAAAGACATGGGGGGTATTCCACAAAGCAGGATTACTGAGTTAGCTGGATAACTGCACTGAGTAAAATCTGGAACAGCTCTTTTTGTGCTGGTCCATGTTCCAGATTTTACTATTTTGAGGATCCAGGAACCATCTATCAAGAAGGCCGAAGCCTGCAAGCTGGGCTGGCTCACAGTGTCGTTTACACTAGCACAGTCCAGCTAGGCCTGACCGAAAGCGCTTGCTAAGTTTACCACCCCACACCAGGCTGTATAATATGACATAACGTGAGTTTGAATAGATAAGATCCTAGAATGAAAGCAACTCAGCAAAAGAGAAGTACGCTGGAAGTCCTCAAACCTCCGTTTAGCAACTGCTGGCTTGCCAACATGAAAATACAGCAACAGTAAGCATATTTTGCAATAATAAAAATATTGCAATTTACATACGGCTCCCGGAACATTCTGTGATAAATAAAACGTTAACATATACTTAGCCATCACACACCTGTCCTGATGGAGAAACCAAGAATGAATGTTTGGCAGGAACAAAGAAACCAGATTACAGGGCAAGCCTTTATCTGGCTGCAATAGAGCGCTGGCCACTTACGATCAATAACCGCCATACTTCAGAAGCATTTTATTAGCAGGCTTCCTTTCTTAGCCTACCTTGCAAGGAATCACAATAATGGGTGCTGCTGTGCGACGCAACGCACACAAAAAAAACCCAACGACAACAGGACATTTCGGAGTCGTCTGCTGGAGCTTGTAATTCTGTCAACAAGCCTCTTCCCAGATGCGTACACGGTTTTAATAAGTACTTCATTCTAGCGCGTCTTCAGCGGCAGACATGTAGACAATTAGTTGCTCCCTTCTACAATGAAGCCCTTTTTAAGACCATGGATTAGGCCAACAGTACAGGCTAGTGCTTCCAGCAGACAGGGGGGGGGGCGGTTGTTGTGGAAAAACTTTAGACTCTACCATGGGGCAGAGGCTGAAGGTTGGTGTTTTCATCTGAATGAGGGTACTATGCCACAGGGCCTTCCAACCACAGCCATCTGCTACCCATAAAAAGGGCCACAACCTCCACATAACCCCAGCAAAGAGCACCTAAGAATGAGTCTCTGAAAGCGGCAAGACACAGGCAATGGTTCTGTGAACACGCGGTTTATTGATCTACAATGTTCAATAACAATAACTTTTAGGTTACTCCAGGTGGGGCCAATGCCAATACATAAAAATAAACACAGTACTTCCACCCGGGTCAGTTTTCAAAATGTTCACCAACTTCCCCCCAGAAATAACTTTTTTCAAGCTCCAATTACATACAGCCTATGTGTTAAACCAGGTAATAGATTTTTAGATGCTGTGTGATTTTGCATAAGTCAACTGCACACAACCGTTCCAAGCATGCATCAAAACAACTGGATGTTAAACTCAGTTTATTCATTTAAAAATCCTTGACATTCGTTCACTGAATCACAGTTGGAGTGTAAATGTTTCAATCATATTAAAAAGTGTGTGTATAATTAGAGTACACACTGACAGGCCAAACTGGTAGAATTACTTAAGTGTTTCTGGTAGAAACTGGTACATCTGTCAAATAGACTGCCTTAAGGATCCACTATGAAGGATAATTTGCAGCATGTGTAAATGTGCTTGATTTCCATTTACCATTTAATTTTTCATAAATAAACCGCAATAGTATCTCTTCTTAGTGTGAACAGATGTCAGTGTGGTCAGTGAACTGTACTGCATTGTAACTGTGTGTCTGAATCTCACACATGAAACAACTGAATCTGTTTAACAAAGATTTTGCCATTTTATTTTACGTTTAAAATTGGACAGATTTGAATTATTCTGATTGAATAATGTACAGCAATCGGACTGAAAATATTCTAGGCCTCTATTTTTGTAAGCAACAACCAAGGTGCTATAATCAGATTCTGGTTCGCTTGTACAAGACTGTGACAAGCACCAAATAGACAAGAACTGCCTCTGCATAGATTGCATCAATGGAAGTCAGTAACACGAGTTGTGCATTTGCTGGACAAAACAAAATTGAAATACAGAATTCATACATACGACCACTGTGTGATGGTAAGGTGGAAAAGGCTCTGTGCTTAATACTCTTATTAGCTACTGGCTACAGGAGGGCAATCTCTTAATGCTAAAGATTAACTTCTGTCCCATTACTTTCATCTGCAGCCAGACATGCAACAGTACAGTGAAACTTTTTTTCTGGATTGAGGTTTGCGTCTCTTCAGTACAATAACCTTTATTGTCTTTTGGTAAACTGCTTTTTAAAATCCACTAATACCGTGCAGGCGTTTTGCTGATGCTGAAATAATGACGATTTTTTATTTTTTTATTTTCCAGATTTTTTATATCTTGCAAATATTAAACTATTATTATTTGAGGAGTTTCAATCAATGGTGTTTGAACTGCTCACAGCTAAGCCCATCAATGTTTTTATGGTACCGAAGGAAATCCGTTTCAAATACAAAAAAAATTATTTGTTTTTGATTTCCTTAAATTACAAACGCCAGAGTGCTGAAGACAGACATTTCATCAAATTGCTTTTGCACAGCATTGGCGGTCAGAAGGTAAAACAGTGATCAAAATGAGGTCGGCATCTGTAGTCATTAGCAATGCGTTAGGAGCCCACCGCTGTGTCTGCCAAATATCAACAGTGTTAATGCGTAGAAATCCCCTGGTGTAGGTGCCCGCGTTGCTCTGCAAATCCCAGTAAGACCATGATAAAAAAGGAGGGGATTTCACGGCTTTGTTTAACACAAATGCATAAGTAAATTGTCGACCGGGCCGTATTTCTCTGATCCAGGTACTTCAGCCTAAAAATACTTGTTTTATAATATATTTTTATTTACGTGAAAACCTGAAATGATCCTATACATCCAAACCCAAAAGTGTTCACATTCGCTGTCTGTGCATGGCTGGGTGACAGCATTAGGCATAACACAACACCGTTTCAACTCTATGAAAACACATCAGGCCAATCCAACTTTTTCAAAAAGAGACTGACAAGTTAAGTCAAACGTTTACGCAAAGTGAAAGTCTGTCTCTTTCAACATGCAAATGACATGAAGATTTTAGAATCAGAATGCATATTAGCGGGCATCCTACATAGTTCTAACAGATCATAACCTTGCTTTTACCAGTGCCAAAAATCTCATGGAGTAACCTTCAGGCCTCAGATTCCATTTTTTTCAAATCACAGGAAAGGTAAATTAAATGGCTTCTATTATGAGAGGAACAATAATGCACATTTATCACCCAGTGTGTTGTATCAATAACAGGCAACAGATGCACTTGAACAATAAAATAAACCCCAAACCTTTTGGGTACACCCGATACTGTGCATACCATAGCAGTGCACCACCGGGAGCAACACTGGGGGCTCTTCACTTCCTGATCAGCACGTGTTCCTTGCCTTCAGCTGGCTCAACCAAATTAGTGAAGGGAACTTATGGACATGTACTGCACCGACACATTTCACCCATAACTCATAACTAATAAGTGCACAAACGAACTTTCACAAATAAAATCCCTACTTATGCGTACACCTCCCACTTACCTTAAGACAGGTACTTAAGTGTATAACGGTACAGGGAAGCAGACTTGTAACAGAGTATACACAAACCGTGGAACACTGTACAATGCATGACAAAGTTGTCTCAAAAAGATAACCTTACCCTTACCGTAATATATTTTGA
The DNA here is from genome assembly GCA_029718625.1 of Synaphobranchus kaupii. Classification (NCBI taxonomy): domain Eukaryota; kingdom Metazoa; phylum Chordata; class Actinopteri; order Anguilliformes; family Synaphobranchidae; genus Synaphobranchus; species Synaphobranchus kaupii. The sequence continues at coordinate 23,382,626 of CM056395.1, read as the reverse complement.
ATACCGCATACAACTGATATCACTAGTGCTAGCTAAGTGACTGAATGACAGCGCTTCCACAACTTATTTATATACAAATATTGACGATTGAAATACCGGGTGCTAAGTAGATATTTGCGCATTTTCCTCCATAATGTTCAAAGACAGCTGAAATGCACGTACGTTAGCTAACTACTTGACAGAACTTGCGTTAGCTGTAGTAGTAAAATACGTTTGCTAACTTGCGAGCTCACGTTATAGCTAGGTTACAAATAACTAAAACTTTGGCGAGCATCAGTCAGACCAAGTTAATATAGCTAACGCAGTGAAGTTATACGTTTTGCTAACGGTAAAGTTTGCTGCTAAGACTTTGACAAAACTGGAAGCATTTGCATGCCATTTTCAGGACAGGCCTCGCTAGCAACCTGACATTCTCGGAAGTGGCGTTTCTTGCACTTGGCAAGTAACGTTATCTACCTGGCCCGGACATAACCATCTCAAAGTTATGATTCGCTACATCGCCTGCTCCTTGCTATGGAAGTTAATAGTTAGCTAATGATGTTTTTCATTTCCAAAATGTTAGATTGTGAATAGCAGTTTGCTAACTGGCTGCTCATGAACGCGAACAGGGATTGGACGCGAACCGCGCCGTGATTTAGCATGTGTGGCTAACGTTCGCTAGCTAGCAGGCCAAGAAATCGGTCTCCGTCCATACAAAATAAATTTCTATTTTAAAGATAAAATGAAGGAAAACAACTATTTTGTAACAATATCCGGTGGTGCAAAAGTTTGATAGCCATCTAATTGTGGCATGTAGATAGCTAACAAACTCCAATCCTGAGCATTTATAAGAAAAAAGTACTATGATTAAGTGGTCACCTCGCTTGCGTTGACAACAAACACAATAGTTATTCAGCAAATTTGCAACTGAAAGTGTGCGGAAATAATGAGCGCTTCGCTGTGACAGCTACCTCGCTAACAAACTAACCTAGCCGGCTAGCACTCGCTATGTGTAACCCTCGCACACCAAGCGTTAGCCTAGCTAGCGGTAGCGCTAGCATCGCCACTGCACCGGCGTGGAGCACCTGACACAGCAACAAAGCAAATATGCAATGTGCGCAATTTAAATTCAGTGGAGAATCGCTGGTCAGTAAGTTAATATAGGCAGCTGGCTAGCCATCAGACCAACAAACGAGAGGTTAATATCAACCCAAACCCTAACATTAAAAGTGACTCCTTTTAATCTCACGATAGACACTGAAATAGTTAGCCAGCCGGGACATTACCTAAGCCACACAGTGCGACAGCATTATACACAATATAGTTCAGCTGGTTAACGTTACGCTAGCCATCGGGCCATCTCACTCTCCTCATGGTCCCATTAAGACTGAGCAGTTAACTTAGCTACCAGCGCTGGATTTCACGAAAGGATTTCCACAAATCATCCTTCTGTTCGGCAGTAGCTAGCTAGCTACCTAGCCAGTCGGCTAACTAATTCCAAGCTAGGCCGACGGCTGCACACACTCTATTTTTCTTGCCGAGAGGAAAGCCAAGGGATCGTGCAACGAGTGCCGGGTGGTGAAGCACTCTCCCAAAAAAGGTGGCCAGCTAGTTAGCTAGCAAGCTACAGCCAGGATTTATACTCACCAAAATCCTCTTAAAGAGAGCGTTCTCCTTAGGCGGCAAAGTGACTGTCGGCATTGTTTGGGTCACAATATTTCCTTTAGCTCAGCACATGTGAATTACCACTATGTAAATCTCTCTCTCTCTCCCCTTGTTCTCCGAGTCTTCGCTCTGGCTCGATCGCTCCCTTTCGGGCTCTCCTCTCTCACGTGGTGACTGAAAGCCCCCTTCAGCCCAAAATGGCCGATTCGCTTCTCCTCCGGGTCAAGCTGGTCTCTGCGTCTGCGTCGGGCACCCCAGCACTGGATCTACACAGTAGAGGGCGCAGGTAAGCGACCTATCGTTTTTGTTTTACCCATAACCTGCTATTTCCCTTTGCTCCTGCAAGTGTCCTGGGCCCAATTCATTTGTTCAATGAAATAGGGATGACATATGTATATATATATATATATATATGCATAAATCCATGTCAGTGACTAAAACCAAGTTAATTCAATGAGCAAAAAGATCACACCTGACTCTAAAATCGCACTAATTTACAATAAATTACAGAATGCCTTTAATGGGATGTAATGCTGCTTATTGCAGGTACATATGTGTAGAAAAGACCATTCATATAAGCATTTCAATTAAATAAATGCTGAAAATATGTCCCGTTCAAATAATTTTTTTTTATTGTCTTAATGTAACCACACACACACACACACACACACACACACACACACACACACACACACACACACACACACACACACACACACACACACACACACACACACACACACACACACACACACACACACACACACAGGTGGCTGCATTAATAAGAATAAGATTCATAGAAATATTTACAATGCAGCTCAAAGCAACTGGATTCAATTTGGAAACTCATCTCTGTTAACGGTCTCTGAATTCATTTTCTGGTGTGGCCATTAACACTTGCTCACTTGAGTCTATATGTTATAGATTCTGTTTTGCCAGATCTGCCATCAGTGTACTAAACCTTTCTGTGTTTATGCAAGGCTTGGATTTTGTGAACAACACTGTGTGTCATAATAATGTTTGGGCTGCAGAAGCTGAGAGGCATTAAGAAATGTGATTGACAGGAAATGTAGAGTATGACAGAGTAACAGTATTCAGTTCAGATATATAGCCATTTAAATTCTAGCCACGATAGGTACAGTGAAGTGAATTGCTGATTAAGCTTTCCTGTTATATGGACCAAGGATTTGGGTTTTCCTGTTTACGATCTTCCACAAAATTGACATTCCAGCTGAATTGTTTACTTCTGAAATGTTTCACAGTGTTTGATCCAAAAACCTTGGAAGTCCAGAGGGCAGGGTGCAACTTTAAAAGATTCAGTGTGTTTGGCAGCAGTCGTAACGCATCAATAATTGAAGCCGTTCACTTCTGCTCAACTGTGTATGGGAAAATTATCTTTGCAGTGGCTGGATTTTTTTGAAATGTGCAGTCCAGGACTTTTCTAGGATCATGTGATGCCTCACATTTTGCATTGCCTCTATTTTGAAACTGGTGCAGCCAAAGTAGATTATACCATTCATTGCACTGTTTCTGCTATCCATTCAACCATTTTGTTTTCAATTCAATTCATTTTCCTACATTATTGCCAATCATTTCACAACTCACACCTTAAGTGTGCGTGTTCACTTTCCACAAGGGTGTTTAGAATTTTGAGGCTGTTGCATGTCTCCTTTTTCAAAGACAGTGAGAGAATAAAATACTTTATCGGACTGCTGTTCAGAACAGTGCACTATTCATTGCCGTGTTTATACAATTTAAAGCTTTCCTAATCAGATTGTAAACCTGTGCCACAACCGAGTGTGTGACATATTCTATAAAAGCTGGCAGTATGGGTCATTTGTTCTCAATCTTCCTTGATTTCAGACATTTAAAAAAAAATCCGCAGCTACACAAATATTTTTCGATGTTAGTCAATCATGAATAAACCCCTATAGCTCTAAACACATATTTCACTGACATTTCTTTCAAGCATCCACGTGTCCTGAAAAGTCTGAATTTGTAAAAATAACATCAGACAAAGGGTGAATTGCAATGCATGAAGCTGTGTTCCTCAATATGAATCTGTTAGGCCAAATGTTAGAATATAATCAGGACGAATGGTGTTGTACTAAAGAAAGAAACTGAAAAGACTATCGAATTTATGACGATATTATCGTTAGCGGTATGAATTAATGGATATAATATTCAGCACATATAGAGAATTTGGTATTTTCGGGTTATGTAACGTTGCATTGGGCCCTTTGTTGCATTCATGGTGTATCGAAGTACTCTGCTATCGTGAACAATCCTTGTGCGCAACAGTCTGACTAATCGAGTGCTGATTGCTGCGGGGCCAAGGCAGAGAGCAAACAGCCACCGTCAAGAGTTGAAATTATGCCTCTAGCCCGGGTGTTACTGAAGGCGACAGCAGCAAACAAGAGTGAGTATGGGATCATTGTTATGAATTATATACCTCACGGTTAATTTAACACACTATGCAACAGGAATCGACGGTGTTTTAGACAGACATTGCATCTTTGGCTAATTTAGCTAGCTAGCTAACTAGGCCCAGCTAATCCTGACCTTCCCTGAATATCAAAGTACGAGGTAACTTACTGGCTAAATGTGACACCGGAACAATGCAATGCTTCATTTTAATCAACGAGCGCTTTATATCTAGCTATTTTCACAACTATGCACATATCACATATTATATAACATGTTGCATGTTACATTCGTTAACCTAACCTTAGCTGCTAGCAAGGTAACGGACGTCTAAGGTTAACGTTAGGTCCTATGTGATAACATTAGCAAGCTAGTAGCTAACTTGCTAAAGTTGTTCTGACTTAAGTTAGACTTCCAAGTAAAACAAAATATTTAAATTTGTCTTGCTCTAATAATCAACCAGAAAATATATTCTAACGTGAAGATGTCATTACTCAAAAATGGGCTGTTTTAGCTGGCTAACAATTAACGTTAGCTCCGTAGCCAACCAAAGTAGCTAAGCAACTTACGGCTGGTGTTTTCATTACAAATGAGCGTATTTGTATTGATTTTATTGTGGATATAATTAATTGAATTGGGGCAAATGTTCTTTAATTGTATTTCAGCGGTTGCCCGTTCAGCTTTCACTGCTGCAAAGCCTGACTACACCAATCCCAACTGGCTGCGCGTGGGTCTGGCATTCGGGAGTTCCGTTGCTCTGTGGGGTCTGGTAATGTCATTTTTCAGAAATCATATATATATAAATTTTATATATATATATCATGTATTTTAAAATATATCTACTCCTGGCTTTTCTTTTTTAGTTATTTTACTCAATGCACATCCTGTCTACCATAGGTCAACCATAGGTCACCCACGTGTGGTCCCTTTTCTGAAGGTCTCTGACAGCCATTTCACATATTGCAAATGAAAGCTCTGGTTTTCCTGTTGGCTCACCAAGTAGACTTAATTTACAGTATTTATGTAGGTAGAATTGTGCGCTTGTGCACGGGATACATAAGTCTCCACAACAGCACATTATTTAGATTACATTGACGTAAGGTTCTCATTGTTCCTCCAAAATATGAATCAATTTAATTTACCTGTTGTATTGCTAACTGTAATTTAACGATAAGTTCCTGAAACTGGACCAGTAACCATTTTCTCATTTCCTCTAGCTTTTCAAGCAGCACAGCGAAGACTTTCATGAATATAAAAAGAGGAATGGGCTTGAATAGTGTCAAGTGAGTGTTGCTCCAGTGAATGTTTGAACCACAGAAATTATGAATCCAAAATTATCTCCAAATAATGATGTACTTTGTAATAATAACTGTAAACAATGAACATTGTTAATTTTAATGTGGTTATTGTTAATGCAGATTCAGTATGCTAATTGTATTTCCCACCTTTTTTCTTTCTTTTTTTTACAGGACAAAAGTTCCAGTTATCGGGAGATGAAAATATGACAATGCCCTGTTTTTCTGTGAACACTTGATTTGCTTTCCATTGTATATTTGCTGGCTATTTGTGGCCAGGCCTATCTGTTCCATGTTATATACTAAATAAAGTTGTAAATATGTTCTCTACAGACAGGCAAATTGTTAATTCTCCTTATTTGTAGAGTTTTTTTTGTTTGTGTACCCTTTTTTCTTTTACTCCATGGTAATTTTAGGCCTGTCCCCTTATTGCATCATCCTCCTATTCGTTTGGGAGGGCACACACTTACACTGACATTGCATACGCCCTCTGAAATCCACATACATCGCCATTGCACCTATGCACTCTGCAATCCACCAGAAAGGGTGCTGATCGCTCCATCAACCAGAAGTTGCCATTGATGCGATTGAGGGAGTACACTGCTGACTGAAGCCCCTTTCTCTGGCGATAAGCATGGACTGTGCTTTGCCATGGAGATTGGCCGGGCTACTGCCTGGTCAGGATTCGGGCCTACTGACTAGGGTGCATCACTCCATATTGAATCCTGGTGCTAGGTGGCTGATTGCAGTGGGAACATGTGCTTCAATTGGGTATGCCAATCACAAACACTATTCTTGAAAGATTTCAGAGGGAAACTTAAAAACTAGGTTGACACACCACATAATTCACTGCCTTTAACTGCTATAATACATTTTCTGTATGGTGTTTAGAGAACCTATGCATATACAGTACATATGACATACAAATGAGTGGGGAAAATAGAATTTTATATTTATGAAGATCAGCACACTCATTTGAGAGCAACTTAAGACACAACAGGAGGGGTGTGTGCATCACATTTAGGAAATGATTGATGAGGGACACCTATTATGGGATTTAGGTAGTCTTTGAAGTTACTTTCCAACCAACAGGGTTTATATAAGAACAGTTGATGTATATGCAAACAACTATATTTTATCAAATGGATGCCCTATTATTAATTTCACTCCAACACAGCTCCAGATAATGAACTCCTAGGTGGTGATGGATAAGTGCACCTATAAATGCTGACATTGGCAAGCAGGATAGTAAGGGCAGTAGGCCCACCAAACACTCATTTGTTTCACCAAGTAGGTGATTCTTTTAGTTTCCCATTTTTGCGGTTTGATTAATTCTTAGCATTTCTGTGAAGAACTGATTTGAAGACTTTCCTATTTCAATACTAAAAATCTACAGGTAAACACAAATACATAATGTTATGTTATACATAGAGAGAGAGAGTGTTCTGGAAACTAAAAACTTGTTACAAATAAAAAATGGAGGTAGCACGGAAGGAAAATAGTAGGGCTTGGCTGAATACAGGTGTGCATGTCTTATTCAAGTTAAGGGCCGTTAAACAGCTCGCTCTATACAATAGTGCCGAATTGGTTTCTGAATTCAGATCCTCCGTAAACCAGAAAACGTCATCAGGCATTAAAACAACTTAAGTAATTAAAATACATTTACACGCTCTTGCTTAGTTTAAAGTAGAAAGCCGTAATCCCTTTAAATGTTGCAGGGGGCGTGCCTTTTCTTTACTTATAATTGAGACAATGGTCTATTTGACACAAAGAACACCTGCAAATTAATTAGACGATCAATCTGAATAATAACTTTTGTGATTTTTACATTTTGATGTAATTCGCTGCGTCAATGAAGCAAACTGAAAATGATTACTTCTGATACAAGATTTCTTAAATAGTATTTTCCCGAGAAACACAAGATGATGCTTACTTAAAACAGGGTTATAATCATTCCAAAGACAAGAAGTTGTGAAAATACTATGGGAAAGAAAATATCCCGAATTATTCTTGGAAATAATCCAATACCACGCCCCCCTGTTCTGTGCAATTCTTGATAAATTGTGATGTCTATGGCGAACCATATCTTTTACAGTCATCACTGTGCAAGTATAATATACAATTCTGCTATGCTAATTGCTTAAACGAATTAATGTAGTAAAAAGTTGAAAAATCTCTCGATGTTTGCTGTAAAATCACGTGTTTATATGACCTTTTCCCTGTGCTGTGTGACGTTTTAAAAGGGGGAGTTGGCGAGTTTACGGCTAGTCAGCCAGCAGCCAAAGCTGGATCTCGTTCCAAACGACAACCATCCATTGAGCCTCTTCCGAAGCACACGGTGTAGTTTCGTCCACTGGATTGAGCAGCAATGTCTCTCTGCAGAACGGCCTGGCAAAGACTTGGGCCTTTGGCAAGGAAGACAGTCACACCATTATCCAGAAATGGTAAAATGCATGACTTTCAAGAAATATTAGTTGTCCTAAAACAAGAGGGGCTTAATTGCATGTAATAGTTCATAGTATAATATTTATTTTATGGATTTCTAAACCGACAAAGGAAATGTTTGAAGGTCATAGGTTTATCTTACTATAAAACATCAGAACTGTGCACCGATGCTGCACTTGCTTCTTAGAGAATGGCTTTGCAGCAATTTAATTGAACGTTACACAACACGTTTTAAAGGGGAAGTACCATTATTTTTTTGATACGACGGTCCTGACTGGTGATGCTTTGCTAGTTGCAACAAAGAAGCAACTGTCCTCTGGACAATAAATATAACTGGTGGAAACATAGTCGCAATTCAGCATTTAGAAATTATGTTCTAAACCATTTTCGCAAAAACTAGTTGGGGATAATTAGTAATTGGTTGGATATATGGCTAATTGGTCAAAAGAGGCGCTCTTTTCTCTCCAGGATTTGTTTTGCCACATTGTGCTACGATGAATCTACTCATTTTAACTGAAGGTTTAAACGTAAATGATAATAAATAAATAAAAATGTTTTAAATAACCAGAAAATCTATGACCTTTGTTAAAAGTGGTGGGTAAGATGGTGGAGTGTCTCCTGTTGCTCACGTGTGAGAAAACGAGTTGACCGAGCTCTATGCTCTATGTATAGAGAACGTAAAGAATGTATAGGCCTGCATAGGGGACAAAGGCATTTCAGATTAGCCTAACTTAAAACTTTTTTCTCTCGTCTGGTGTAGGCGAAAACGGAAAACACTTCAATTTCAACAATGATTGCGCATGAAACTAACTTGGCGCATGAAAGGCTTAAACCGTAGACAATTACACAAATGTCCATGAAACATAATTGCATTAAATTAAGCTTTATAACTAAGTGAATTACGTAGGCTACTATATAAGCTATCCCTTCATATACATTTTTGTTTCTCGTAATTATATTTTGTTTGTCAAACAGAGTTTAAGGGAATTTGGCACCGTGGGGTTTTAATTCGAACGAATATACTTTCCCCCTTTTTCAGCAGCTAAGGAACAATCTTGCTGTCCACGTGGCCGAATTATTCATTTATGAAATCATGTTCCACATGTATTTTCTCAAAATATTACATTTTGAAAACATCTTGCACCTGGCGTGACAGAGGGTCCATAGTCTAGGGCAATGTAGGCTAAAATAAGTGCGTAATAACAGCCTATAGCTACTTTAAAAACCAAGTGCATGTTTGCCTACGTTGTCTAAATTATATTCGATGCAACAATCGGCCTAGGTGGGGCTGGTTCGATTCTGAAAATCTGTCCCGACCGCACAGCAAATGTAGTGCTGAGACCCACAAGGTGAATATGACAGTGGCCTGCTGACGAGCTGGAAACCATCTTTGAGGAGATTACGTAATTGGAAAATGGGGGCCGGGTCTCCATGTGCATTTTCTTGTGCAAACAGCTATTGCATGCACACTTCTGGTCGGCCATATTTGAGCCCTGCGCTGCCGAGATGAAAGGTGTTATGTTGTAATCCACTGCCACGGCACATACCAAGTCTTCTACTTCTGAGACTGATTACCAATATAAATGAGTGTCCACAGCCTGATTATAGGAATGCGATTAAACGAGCGACAGGGTTGATTTGCGTGAGAGAAGTGGTCTCCGCTGAGTTCTTTGTTTGTCTGCTGGGCTGCCCCCAGTAACACTGGAGAGCGGTGCATTCGGTGGGTGGGCGTGTCTCCTCCATGCGCAAGATGGCTAGCTCGTGCGTCTAGTGCTGATTAAATTAAATAACGATTTTTCTCTAAACGTCATTATTGCACAGTATTGATAAAGAAAAACCGGCTTGGGGGAGATGTATTCGGTTAGATATTTTAATATTTACTCCGATGAAGCAATGATCAATTGTATGGCGAATAAATCGGTGCCTTCAACTGCAAAGCGGTTTGAAAAAAAGTTGCGACAGAATGGTTTCATTTAAGAATAATTTTGAAGAGAAATATGGTGTCCAACGAATGATTTCTATTTCAGTAGTAGCCTAATGCAAATATTGTATCATTGGACTCCAGTTTTAGTAAGGGTTTTTTTCCGAAAAGAGATTCGTGTATCCTCTATCCTGCCAATTCCAACCCAAGTAAAAGAGAGAGATGAAAAAAAACGGAAGACTTTAGAGCTTTCTAAACCCAAATCTTAAATTCACCTTTGCAGAGTCCTGGCTGATTATTATTTTTTAAAATCTTTTTGATGCAAGCTGGCACTTGACATTGGCAAACCTAATGTGAAGTGGATCAAGTGATACTCACATTTAAACTTGGCAATGGTTTTCATTGCTCAAGTTGAGAGAACCTGCACGGTGATTAGAAGGTGTTTGAGCAGAAGCGGATGAGCTTTGGCAGTCGTATTTATGGATGCCTAAAAGCATTCTTCACAATCCAATAAACACAGAGAATCCTTTGCAGGGTACTGCAGATCAATTGTACAGTATGTTTTC
>CM056395.1:23287193-23371831 GCA_029718625.1 Synaphobranchus kaupii | reverse complement strand
TGCTGCTGCCTAGGCCTGAGGGTCAGAGTTCACAGCGCTATAGAAGAGGCACACAAACTCCTTTTCCAACAAGCCCAGCCCATGTAACATTTTACAATAAGTTGCAGAGGTTAACCAATACTATGCACACTTAGTTTTGGGCTCTAGTCTCATTCCTTTTCTGAATAGACCTCCTAAAAGGCCCATTACTCTACCTTTCTACAGTTGTTTATAAGTAGGAGATTAGAAACCGTTGAAACTGGTTTAGTCCAATGCAGTGTAGGCAATTATGTATGGCCCCCCCCCCCCCCCCCCCCCCAAACTGTCACCTACAGTTTAAAATGATGTATTACTCGATGGCCCAGGAATTTTAAATTCTCTTTGAATTCTTGAAATTTGGAATGTTGGCCTTGTATAGAGGGGCACGTTGAAATTTGGGGATAGGATTTCCATGATTGCTGAAGATGCAACCTTGACCTCAAACGTTTGAGGAGAAAAAGTGTTTGGGCATGTTGAACGTGCTTCGACCTCATTTTGATAAATGCAACAAAAAAAAAAAATTTGACTAAAAATGAGTCCTCAGGCTTTCTTTCAGGTTATGGTAATTAACACATTACATTTATAGATATGGAGCATAGGAGACATTTTCTTAATCCTCTGCTGCATCTTATTGTGAAATGTGACCAAACCTGTTAATTACTCCCGTTTCCTCTTCCTCCTCCTACAAACTGCTGATCGATCCTCTACAGTTGTTTACAGACCTGAACCAATCTACCTTCATAAGAAACCAATAGCTGTGAACACCTTCTTTACCTGCCTTACCTCCTCAGAAGCCAAATGCTGCACCTGTTGTAATGCGGCTCTTCTGACTGCTCAATTTCTTTCTGTCTACAACCAGCCACCGAAACACTACCAGCTGCTTTTCCACACACACCTCTCCACAGCGAGCTTGGGCCTTAAAATTGTGCTTCTCTGCCGTACTATATGCCGACCTGCATCCTATACATTTGTAGAGCAATGTGATTTCCGTCATTTTCATTAAATCTTTAGAAAACCGCTGAGGCTTAAACGTTTTTTTCCACGCGCTAAGAACTGTTGCAGTGTAGTTTATACTTGTAACTGTGAAACTCATGCAAGGGGACATTGCATTTAAAAAAAAAAAAAAAAAAAACCCACTCAGTATCACTTTAATGTATTTTGTATCATAGTTCGCGTTGCTACCTTGACCAGCTAAAACATTTAATCACGGAACAAGGGAATTCAAGCCGCTTAAAGGCTTTGACGACTATTTGCTGTGTTTAATCTTTCATAATTGTGGGTGTCTTTGGATATATGGATGCATTCCCACTCTGCAAGTTTGCGTTGTAATGATTAGGTGACAGGCCAGAAGTGTTTCCTGTCGGAATAATTGAATTCTGATTGTATGAGAACCTGATGAATGCATCTATGTTCAAAATGTGATGACGAAGTGCTATGGTATGGTTCAAGAAATGGAAATTAAAAGCACCTTCTCAGCTCTTTGTTTATTGTATTTAAATGACTCCGTCCATAGTATTACCTGCACGAAACAAGACCTATACTGGTGTTGGAATCATTTGATTATTGCTGCTTGACTCTCAAAACCACACAGTTGATCCAATGGGGGAGGGAGAACATGTACTACGTAACGGTGATTTTCATAATGCAACTAATTTTAGGTTCCTGCTTTTCCCAGTTATTCCCCACCACCACTTCATCCTACCTGCTGCTCATATAGGAGTCTCAAGGGCCGTGTCCAAATCAGCATACTTGCATACTATTGATTATGCCAGTTCAGTATTCTTTTTAAAAGGCTGTTAAGTATGTGACAATTCTGAAAATTGAGTTAACATCCCTGGGGGGTGATCTACTTATTTCTAGGTTTTCACGGGATGATATTGTTTGCATACTGCATGTCATTAAAAATAATTAAGTAAACCATATACTAGTACACAGGATGCAGTAGATATGGCTCTGATTCGGACACAGCCCAGTAGTTACAGTAGCATCCCTGAGTTTTCCCTGTGTTCAAAGATTTTCTGCCTTGCCTTTCAATGCACATGGGGTGAAGTTTACATTCCCACCTGCTCTTAAATGAGCCCAACGTATACAAACTGACAGGTTTCATGAACCGCCAATTTATACCTCTACCCTCCTTTATACACTTTTCAATGTCCATGTGTTGGTGTATACAATTTTTTTTTATGGGTGGAAAAGAAATTTTAAATTGAGTGCACGGTGAGTTATCCAGTTTGAATGTGGGGGTGGGGGGGATAACTGGGTGAATTGTGTGCTTTAAAGCACATGATTTTGAGGCAGATATTTATAGTCAAAACCAGGGGATCTGAAGTTTATTAATCTCAGAATGCACTTTTGTTTGGGCCTCTGGCTAGTTAACAAAAACCACCTGTTCAACCTCACAAGACCCCACGAGGTGGCTCTGACAGGTCACGCTCAATACCAGAGGTGGAAATCCAGGGGACATAAAGTAAATGTCCTGCCATGTGTTTCTTCCACCCATAGACTCGGCCAGCTGATTTCACTAATTAGTTCTACCACCTCTCTGAATAATCATGTTCATTAGCAAATCTAGGTGATTGGAACAAAATACTGGGGAGGACTTTTACTTTATGTCCCCTGGATTTCCACCTCTGGTATTGAGCGTGACCTGTCAGAGCCACCTCGTGGGGTCTTGCTCAATACCAGCCATGTCCAATCTAATCCAAAAAAGGGCCAGTGTGGGTGCAGGTTTTTGTTTTAGCCCAGCACCATGACACCTGATTCAACTAATTGACTGATCTTGGTCCTTAGTTGAATCCTGCGTCTTAGTGCTGGGATAAAACCTGCACCCACACTGGTCCTTTTCAGATAAGACTGGACTCCCCAGCTCAATAGGATATAAAACAGCAGTGTAAAATCCAGGGGTCAGAATGTAAAAGTCCTGCCATGTGTTTCTTCCACCCATGAACTCAGCCAGCTGATTTCACTACATTATATTACAGTCATTTAGCAGACGCTTTTATCCAAAGCGACATACAATAAGTGCATACAGAAACGTCATCAAAGTAACTACAGAACAGAAAAGACAAAGCACATCTTTCCCATAACGTAGCAGCTATCCTTAGTAATGAACACTGAATGTAGTTCACAGTAAGCTGTGGGTAAATCAGCTATACTACTATTCTATTCTAAATACTATTATAAACTATAACAAACAGACAAGAAAACACAGGGAACAAGTATCATGAGAGGTCCTAGATTTGTATATCAGTCAAGGTGGAGTTTGAAGAGGTGTGTCTTCAGGCCATGACGGAACGCAGGCAGGGTTGGAGTAGAACGTAGGGGAATGGGGAGTTCGTTCCACCACTGAGGAGCTAGGGTGGAAAAGCTCCGCAGTCAGGACGAGCGAGAACCGTTGACACGGAGGGGGGGAAGTGCGAGTCGCCCTGCTGTAGGAGAGCGAAGTGGTCGAGCAGGAACATAGTTCTGGATTAAGTCCTGCAGGTAGGCGGGGCCTGTCCTATTGGCTGCAGTGTAGGCCAGGGTCAGAACTTTGAACCTGATCCTGGCTGCAACTGGCAGCCAGTGGAGTGACCTCAGCAGGGGGGTTACATGGGAATATTTCGGGAGGTTGAACACAAGCCGGGCAGTTGCGTTCTGGATCAGTTGAAGAGGCAGAATGGCGCAGGCTGGTAGGCTTGTGGGCAGGGAGTTGCAGTAGTCCAGGCGTGAGGTGACCATGGTCTGGCTGAAGAATTGTGCCAATTAGCAAATCCAGGTGACTGGAACAAAATACTGGGGAGTACCTTTACTTTCTGAACCTGGATTTTACACCTCTGATATAAAGTTGCAATCAAATTGAAAGAAAGGACATGTTTCTGCACTCCTAAGAGACCCATACTCTACATGCCAAGATGTTGGCCTTCCACACGGTACGTCGTTTGCCTGATTTGCTCAGATCTTTTGTTTGACGTACGTAGCTGCCAAGCCTTCCCCACCAATCCTTTGAAAGGCCTGGAGGAAACCTGTGTACCTATATCAGTGGTTCCCAATCCTCTCCTCTGGAACCCCGAGCCAGATCCAGGTATTTGATATGTTCCATCTCAAGCACGCCTGATGCAACTGATCAAGCCCTTGATCATATACCTGTATTTGGCTGTGGGCACCCGAGGAAAGGTTTGAGAACAACTGACCTATATCATCTCCTCCTCCCGCCGTAGTGTCAACCTTGCTATAGATGTGTCAGTGGCTTATGTGGATATTCCTTTTGTATTCTGTATGCCTGTAGTGAACACATTCAATACAAGTGAGAGTTCTCATATTATAACAGAAATATGAGCGGAGCCAAAATGTTTGTTTAAAAGGGAATTCTTGTCATTACTGCCTTTGTTGATTATTCAAAAACATCTGATAGACAATCATAATTTAGTCGTGGCAGAAATGCTGAATATCAAAAGTTGAGTATCATTTGAAGTGCTCAATAATTAAATTACTCTAAATCCCTGAGGAACTTTTCACAGACCATCGTGGCCTGAATTCACTAATTTCTCCTTAACTTTGACTTTCACATAAATACTTGTTACACTCTTTTCTGCCAGCCACCAGACCATTTTAGCATTCCTTTCAAGTGTCTCAAACTGGCTTTTAACACCTCTACAGTACTGCTGCAGAAACGGTTCCTTCACAAAAGTAGAAAAGTAAAATGAAAATGCAGTTGATCCATGTAAAATTCTAAGAGGGAAAAATTACAGTTACAATAATTATCAATGGACAATTATTATTCAATGTCACACCTACAGATGAGTGTTGGCTTGTTTAAAATTAATAGTTACAAATATCCACTCTCAGAAATGCATATTTTCATTACCATAATGTATATTACTCAAAATATACCATAGGTAATAACCACTGTGATGATGTTTTATGCTAGACTCTGGCCACACAATGTTTTGCAACAATTACAGGAAGATCATTTTTGGTCATAATCCCTGAGGAGCAATATGAAAGAAAGACAGCCCAGTCTTACAAAGTTTGTACAACATAATGTTCAGAGCGACAGGGCCTGACATACTGTTATGGTGAGGAAGTTGTCATGGCGATCGCAGAGTAGTTTGGAGAGGGTGAGGTTGTTGACCTGTAGGTGGCTATTTTTGTTTCAGTGGTGGTGGCAGACATGATGGGTGCTATGAAAATGATGACGGTAGCCTCGGAGGAGGTAGCCACCACGTCCGTGGGGGAGATTGCGGCTCCGGTCAAGGTTGTGGAAGAAGATCCGCAGGGGCCTACAGAGGCCACAGCTGCCCCTGTGGAGCTGGCGAGTGAGACGGCTGCCCTAGAAGAGGTCACGGAAGCTGCAGAGTCGTCCTCCACGGAGGAGGCTCCACCCATTGAGGTGGAGGCAGGAGCTGTGGGTCCGCCAGAAGGAGCAGAGACTGGCTCTGCGCAAGAACCAGGAGAGGAGATCCTCGCGGAAGTGTTAGAGGTGGCAGCCGAGCTAACGGAGGCCACCCCAGAACCTGCTGTAGCCTTGGAGGAGACAGAAGAGATCTCGGCGCTGGAGGAGACGGGCGAAGTTCCGGCATGTCACTCTCCGGAGGCGGTTGCCGATGAGACGGCAGCCGCCATGGTGACAGAAGGGCCTGATTTGGCGGCTGTGGGGGAAGCGGAGCAGGCCGAGGACTCTGCCCCGTCCGGAGAGGAGGTATCCCTGGCCGAGGAGACGGCCGCGGCCGCAGCAACGGAGGTTGCCTTGGTGGAAGAGTCATCGGACCTTGAGGTGGAGCAAGGCGAGACTCCCATCCCATCAGCCCTTGACACTGCGTCGACCTCCCAGCACGAGCCGCACCAGGAACCCACGGCGGGTTCGGTGGTGGAGGAGAAGAGCAAGCCGCCAGCGTTTCATGCTCTGGAGGCAGCTCCTGAGGCGGAGGCAGGCGCTCCTTCTCAGGAAGCAGCAGCGCCCCCTGCTGGGCTGGAGGATCAGGTTACAGACGAAAAAGTGGCAGGAGAAGAGAGCACCCTGGAGCCCAGCCCACCGGTAGAGGAGCACGACACCGCTGTCCTGGAGGACACCCAACAGCCCAAGTCTCTGACAGAGGAAATGGATCCTGCCTCTGTGCTTGATGAAACTGAGCCCCACGAAGCCACAGAGGACACTGAACCACCAGAGGCTCTGGCCCAGACATCTCAGGATATGAAAGGTATGGGGCTCAGATGACTATTGAACAACATGCAATACTCCATGGGCCATTAAAAGTAATAAAATGTGCCATACTCTAGTGAAAAAGTATTTTACTGAAGTAAAAAAAAGTACTAGGTGCGCTTCAAGGTCATAGTAGTGTTTAACCCCTGATGGTCTTTGGAAATAAAGGGGATTGAGTCCATGAAAAAAGAAAGATTCCAAGGCACTCACATGGATTAAAAAGCCTTTAGTTTCTGGGCAGGAACATTAAAACATTGCTGATGACCTGACGAAGGCTTTTCAGCCGCAACACGTCGGTCATCAGCAATGTTTCAATGTTCCTGCCCAAACAAAGGCTTTTTAATCCACCTGAGTGCCTTGGAATCTGTTTTTTTATATAAAAAAATATATTTTATTCAATTCAAGTCAGGTCAGTTAGTCAAAACATTTATTTCCACCCCAATATTGTTTATGTCCCCAGAGAGAGAGGAAGCTGATAAGACTGTGAAGACCAGATGCCAGATAATGTAAAAACACAGGTGAAATCATTTTACACACAGATGAAAAGTATAACGGTAACTTATTTCCTTATTAACAAATGTTTTATTTTATCCCTGTAACTTCTTGATGTGCATTTCACTGTCTCGAAATTGTAGTTTTAAATCAATAACTAAATCTTCAGTTGGAATGCGATGAATGTGATTGTAAGATATTTGTATGATATTGTAAGATAGGCGACAGTAGTTTAGGGAGCCTCGCTCAAATTGTCCATGTTTTTATTTCCCTGCAGTAAGGGGTAGGATCTCTACTGGAGCTGCTCCAGGATGGTGAAAATTGCATTCCAAGGAGAGAGATAATGTGTGTGCCTTTCTGCTGCATATCCCCTGTGACACAACAGTAGTGCTAATTTTACAGACTCTCTTCCTCTGTACTTCCTGTCCAAACACACTCGAGATGATGCCTCACTATGCACAGAATAATAGGCCGCTGGTCGCAGTACATTTTTATTGGCACTCACCTTCAGTAGCCACTGATTATTTATTTAAAGAGTTAAGAGATGCACATTTTTTACATGCATTTTTTAACTTTACATATTTTTGAGCAATGAAAGCCATTCTTAGGAGTGATGCACAATTATATTACCATTAGTCTCAGAATCATAATCTTTGGAATGTCAGATTGTACCTGTAGCATTTGCCTGTTGCTACAGCATATGCACAGATATGTAGCTACGTATATAGGGGGAAATGTCAGAATTCCAGTAATTTACAGCTATAAAATCCACATAGGACGCCTGCATGTCTTCACTGTTGAAAAGAACGTTCTTGGCCGTTTCAATTTCTCAAGAGCTCCAGTGGTTTATTGGAAAAAAGTTGTGTGCTATCTGTAACACTTTGTAAGACTGACATACTGTACCTCTGTATAGTCTGTTTCCTGACTGGGTCTTACAACAGAGATAGCCTTGCCATGTCAACCTGAGCAGAACTGGCAAAACTGTTGCTAGGGGGAGATTTTCTTGTTTTTTATTTTTTTTAATGAGTACAGTGAACCAGGGGAATAATCTGAATGGAATATGTTTAGTGACAGTGGGATATTAAAATAAATATAATTTTACTTTTATATTTAGCTAATTCTGTCAAATCAATAAGTGCTGTGCTATGGTGGAGTTTCTTAAAGTAGGATGAATTTGTAGAGGCCCTGGCTCTTCTCTTGAAGCACTGAAAGTGGAACACCAAAGGGTTAAAAGTTCACTCAATGTGATTTAGATGTGTTCAGTCATCAAAAAATGTTACCAGTCCTACACTAAAGATTAACATTACATCAATAATTTAAAAGTAGAAAATCCATGTGAATTACAGAAAATATTTGTAGTCATAGTTACAAGCCTGAACCCACACAACAATCATTCCCACGTCACCAAGTTCTGTGTTATATGTGTTTGGAGAATGTTCCCCCTGTTCAATAATTATTGGAAGAAATTAGGAAAAGAATGGTGCAGAATAGGTGAATAAATTGTTTATGTAAAAACCCAGAACTTGGGGATATATAAACCTAAGCCACTCTGGAAAAATGGCCCTTGCAAAGTAGATAAATTTATAGTAGCAATGATGTTATGTGAATATGGACACTTGTCTTTGAAAAATAAAGACTGTAGTTCTAATCCTGTGAGAGTTATGTGATGTGGGTATATGGAGAAAACTACGCCTGTATGGACAGATTGTGGAAAAAAAGGTCTCCTTAATGATCATTACTGAAACAATGTCAGATTTAACCCACTTTAAATTAAGTATCCAGTCACTTCAGGAACATCTCTAATTTCGATCTGGTTGAGGAGCAGGAACAAAATAAATATCATGTCATGAACTCTCTTACCTACTCTTAGGGTCTGATTTACTAAAACGTTTAGTGGGTGCAAAAACTTTTAGCACATGGAAAACTAATAACACAACCAATGATTGGTGCAAAACAAATACCATGACCAATCATATGTCGTGTTATTGGTTTTGCGTGTGCTAAAATGTTTTGCACCGGCTAAACGTTTTAGTAAATCAAGCCCTAAGACTCTTACTCTTGGCACTGAAATTGACAAAATGGATTGTTCTATTAGCATGTAAACCATGTTTAACAAAAGGGCTCAATAGCTGGGTTTCTTCTTTAAAGCACAACTGAACTTTGGGTTGTGGAGTTACCTGGCCATGATATGAGTCCAAATGGTGGTGAAATATGTTGTTAGTTGCTCTGTGCTCCCCTGGGGTGATAATCCAGAATAGGGTATTTGTCGCTGTCCATTCACTTCTAGAGGGAAGCTAAAACGGTCTCAAAATGACACTAGCATGTATACGAACGCGAACGAAGTGTATTCTGCCAATACAAACAATAGCCAGTCCTCATATATATATTTTTAAATAATTTTTATTAAATGGCCTTTTCCTGCTTTTTTCGTATTTTATTTGGAACGTAGATCCGGTAGGCAATTCTTGCGCCAGAAACAGCATTAATGCGCCGATGCATCAGAAACCACTCATTGGTCCAAATTTCCACGGAAGCAAGCATTCCTGATATATCTATGGTAAACAACTCGACCTGCTGACATTTTACTAGTCTTTTCTATTAGCTTGCTAACATTGAAGAAATAGTACTTTTATAAATAATTTTAATTACACACAAAAAAAATACGTAAGAGGACTGGTTATTGTTTGTATTGACAGAATCCGCTTCGTTCTAGTTCGTATACGTGCTAGAAGTGTCATTTTGAGACCGTTTTAGTTGCTCTATAGAAATGAGTGGAGCGCGACAAATACCCTATTCTGGATGATCACCCCAGGGGAGCACAGAGCAACTATTTCGCCACGATTTGGACTCACATCATGGCCAGGTAAACACAACCTAAAGTTCTACCAAAGTTCAGTTGTGCTTTAATCTGCCAGTAGATGGTGCTAAGTGCATTTAGTACGGTGGCATATGCAATTCAAACTCCCAAGTTTGGACACATTTCTTTAAAAAACCCCAAAAACAATGCGTTTATTTCATGCTGTTGTCTTAATGTAACTATTAAATACACGGTCAAGAATCTTTGCTTTACAAAAATTGAGATTTGCGAGTTGTTGCTAAAAACTAAGTTTATGTCTAAAACTAAAGCTGTTTATTATCGGTATTTTCTACTTAGGAATCCTGAATCATTTTTGTAAGTCTATATTATACCCAAATAAATATATTTTACTGTTTTGTGACCCAAGGGAGGCAAGACTAAAAAAACCCTCTGGAATATAATTTCTGGGAAATGGGTAGTCGCTGGGAGATGTGACGTCACGCATTGGGTGTCACTCTCTGGCAGGCTACGAAAGACTGACCTGGATCCCTATAGCTAAGAAACACAGGACAGCTCGGATCAAAACACAATCAAATTATAGCTGAAAAGGCAGCCAGTTTTATCGTAACGTTATCTTAACGTTTTGATCTCTATTAACGTATAACCGCTTGTTCCCAGAAGAGCGCTCAAGGAGTGGTGAGAAGCTGAGCCGTGTCTGATTTAAACGCTTAGTTGGCTGAGTACTTGAGAGAGAGGTTAGCTTAGCTAGCCAGCGGAGCTACTGTCAGTACAGCCTGCATTGAGCAAATAGCTGCATAGCAGTAACGTTAGCTAACCATTGTGCAGTGTTATATTTACTGGGCCTCGATCCGTACTACCACTGAACATATACGACTCAGGAAGGTAAGATCAGTCTTATTTCTTTCTGCTTTAATAACTTGTGTTGCCGGTGGCGTTTTTCACCTAACCAGCATTAACGACAGCGATGGCGATCGTCATCTCGGCTTGCTAGCTAGCCAGCTAACATTAGCTAGCTAGTTTAGCCTACACGCTACGTCGTGTGCTCACATGCATCTGGTTGCCGTTAACTTATTGCATTCACTAGCTATTAGTTATGTTCTATATGTCTTGTTGACTTTCCGATCTTGATCAATGGAAGTAGGAGCACATTAACTCACAAAATGCTAGCGATCAAGCAAGCCATCTATTGCTATTTGACTATGTTACTAGCTGTACCTTACGCGTTAGCGAGAATAGCTGGTCATTCGTTTGAATATTGCACTGGTTGGTGAATCGTTGTAAGACGAACATAACATCAGATCATTTCTATATTGTGACTGCTGGAAGAGGGGGACTAATGTTAGTGCTAGCTAGTTGTAATCCCGCTTGTTTGCTTGATGGCTAACGTTATCTTGCTAGCATTACCCGAGCAATGTCTGCTGAGGTCGGGTCATCCGCGCAACATTGTTTCCTAGCTTGTTATTTGATCGCAAACGTTATCCAAGTGATCTAACGTTAGCAAAACGTTGAGCATCTAAAACATAGTATGAGCGTTCCGGTTGAGCTCCTTTAGCGTTAGTTTCATGCCTCACTAGCTAAGGAGCCGGCCTGTGCGCTAACTGTTAGCTAGTTTGTTTGATAATTTCCCCATTGTTTGATCTTGTCTGGGGGAGATCGTAAACATGACAGCGAGGCCTGGCATTTTAAAGTGCGTGTAGTACACTAGCTACAGCTAGTCCCTACACTATTGGCGACTCATTGATGAAACAATAGCGACGTTAGATGAACGCTAGCAGTGTTTTCTGACCGTATAGCAACCGCATTTTGTGGCAAAAGTCAGGATTATGCCAACAATTAACCAGTGTTAGGGCTAATTTAGCTAATCAACTAACGTTAGCTAGCGCTAGTCATCAATTGTTCCTAACCAGCAATATACTATATCATTAGTGCTGGCTAAGCCTAAGCGCGCTCCGTTTTTATTTTTTGTAGGAGTCAGTATTTAACAAGCTACTGGTAATAATATTACTGGATAAAATGCACCTAGCAGTTTGATGGAAAGCAATAATCAAATAATTTGACAGGATGCACTGTAAAGCCGTCCACACGGGCTGATCTTTCTGTAAGGTACATTGTAGTCTTAGGTTTGGACTCGAGCCTCATGCAATTTGTGTACATATGACGGACTACTCAGGAATCTAATGTGTTTTTAGGTACCTCGTCATGTTATTTCCAGGGGGGGAAAAAACTTCATTTTACATGCTTCGTAAAATATTGTTTCGTTGGCCACAGTTGGCGGGAAATCATCTGACCCGTGGTATAACATCCTGAAACTGAAATTAATTATTAAATTATTAATCCACAATGATCTGGTCATATCTGTAGTCTACTTTCGCTTACAAGTACTTAATGATTTACTTAATGCAGTGGAGGACTCCAATTTCTCACAAAGCCACTTTATTAATTATTGTCCACATATGCCACTTGTCATACATGTTAATTCAGATCATTCAGCATTTTACTGTTTCCAGATGTGGAAAGTCTGTTGCACTGAAACAGTGACACCTACACATTTATAATCGGGGCATCTCCAAGGGAAGGCAGTCCCACACAATCACGCTGTCACTCAAATATTCAGGGGTGGGGTTTAACGTCGTGGGCGGGCTATGGCGCCTTTTGTCGGATTATATCCTGGAAATGGTAATGGTAGTATAAATCCATGGGAGTGAGTGCTTTTAACAACAACAACCACCCCCCCAAAAAACTGAACAGTGTAATGGGGTTCTTGCATAATCAGGAAGTGTTTTTTTATTTTGTTTGTTAAAATTCTAAAATTTGGCAGACTATTGAAAAGATGTCAAATGTCACCTAAATATTGATCAACACAGAAGGCAAGGCTTGTTGGCAACAAGGATATAGGGTGTTTTGGTGTTGGAAGCCAGAGCAGGAAGCAGTTGAGGTGGACTTTCTGGACTGCAGTTGGCCACAGTTTGCATGATGGTAGCATACTGAGCCTGCAGTTCAGGGTTGCAGCTGATATGCTAAACGTCTCGGACGTTTGAAACGTGTATCACATATGCCGCATATCAGTGGTAAGGTGCTGTGCAGTTCTGCTTCCCATGCCATGATCACAGAACAACCACAGTGACACTTGTTTTCCATTAGCATGTCGGTTTTTTTTTTTGAGGCTACACCTCGATGGTATTTTGAAAGGTGCCAAGGAGAGCTTCACCAGGTCACATGGTGTGAGCCTCTAGTGAGGCAGAGGAGCTTGTTAAGAGAGTTCCGCCATTCCGCGCACCGCTTTGACCCGCTGAGCTGCCTCCCTCTTTCTCTGATGCGTTTGCGGGGCGAGAGGTTAACCGTAATGGAGGCAGGCGGTGCAGCGGTTGACATTGAAATGCCTTTCTCTCCTTCTCCCGTTAGTTTTTCACGTCATTTTACACAGACTGGTCATTTCTGCCGTGTTATCAAAGCTGTGTAGAGCACAGTGGTGGGCGGAGAGAAGGAAAGTCTTGACCTGCTGTGGATGGTACATACTGACACCCTCACAAGGCCTAATGTCCATGGACCCTGAGCCTTGTGATACTTTATTACTCTTCAGAAGTGTGTCTGAATACACAATGGGCCTGATTCAATAAGACCTTTAGCATGTGCAAAACCTTTTTTGCACATGCTAAACTAATAACACAACCCATGTTTGGTGCAGAACAAATACCATGACCAATCATTGGCCATGTTATTGGTTTTGTGTGTGCTAAACGGTGCAATAGTTGGCCAGTTTCCTAGAGCGTTCCGTTTGTGGCGGTGACAAGGTTCAACCACCGAAATGACGAGCATTTGTGTTCTTCGTTAGCTCTGGTGAACGCGGGGTCCCAGGATTATTTTTGGCAGAGCGACGTTGCGCTCGGGGCCGGGGGCGGGGTTTGTGGTGAGGCACTCGTGCAGGATGATCTACCCGGTACAGGAAGGGCGCGGAGGAACTCGGAGCAGGGGGAAGGCGAGCGAGTGCACCGCCAGCCCTGCTTGGCCTCTACCCACGATGCATCTGGCCCTCGCAGACCCCCGTGCTGTGGGAATCGACCGACTGTGTTTTTCCTGACACCCTGCAGTTCCATCTCTTATTTATCCCAATGCATTCCTGGGCAGTTTCATCATTTGCACTCAAAATTAACACCCTACAGCTTCACCCTGTCAAAGAAGCAATTAACGTTATATTGAAAATATATTCCTTCAAAAGGAGGCTCCGGTAGTGATTCAGAGTTATGTTGCACTGGGAAATGATGCTTCACCAAAAACTGTTTTTACAGTTCTGCCCCCCTCCATAGGAAAAGCTGTGTGTCCCGTGTCTGAATGCCGATTGGCTGTTTGTTGGAACGCGGCACGCACGGCGCTGCTGCTGCTTTCTCTGGCGCAAATGAGAATCTCGATCATCTCGGAACGACGCGGAGATAGTCTTACAGCGCGGTGGCCGTGCGGGGCTGCGTCTCGTCCCTCCCCAGCTGAGAGCAAAAGGGGGGGGGCACCAGCCGAGCCAGGAGGGCGTTGCCCTGGTGATGAGGAGGCGGCGGAGATCAGAGGAATAGCCGGGAGCGCACGGTGGGCTCTGGAACAGGGGCCTGTTTGTTATTGTGGCCCAGGTGCGTGCATATAGCCGTACACAAGGCCTCTGAGCCAATCGGAACATAGCTGGCGATGAGCATGTGCCGCGGGCATTAGCTCTGTTCTCAGGCATTACCAGCTGTTATCTGAATACGTCACCACCCCCCCCAAACCTTCACTCTAGACCAAGCCCTCTGGCTGTGGCCTGTCGAGCCTGCTCTTAATGCGTCCGGTGATATTATTTCATACTTTTAGCGTACGTTTTCGATTTGGCTCAGACCATTTCTGTTGCGTGATTAAGGATGTTCTGTTTTTCCAGAGCTTTCTGACAATCGCTCGGCTTTACAGTGGCTGCTGTTGGGGCCTGCGGGGTTTCTGGTCTGACGCAAGAAAGTACGTTTCCAGTAACCCTCAAAAGCATTTTGTTATTTGAATGAACATGCTTGTGTGCGTTGTGATGGGAAGTAGCAAACTCGGCTGTCGACGCCGTTGCAGCGCAGAATGTTGTTCTGAAGACACGGTGCTCCTGAATCGGCTGTGCGTGACACGTTTGCGATGGCCGGGCTGCTGGTTTCATATTGCGAGATGCTTCCGACTTACAGTAAGTGGCTTGAACTCTTTTTAGGATCTTTTTCTGGAATCTTCCTGCGGGTTTTCTCCACAATCTGTATGGCGCAACAACAGCCGACAGTGGATTTAATCGTAACTAATGGCGCCCACGTGGGAGTAGGCTTGCATGCACCCCAAGGATTACTCGCGGCGTGCGTTTATTTCTGTATTTATTCACAAGATGCTCATCTGTTGTTTTTTCCACAGTTCGTGATGTTTTTTTTCTCTTGCTGCTCAAGGTTTTGGAACTGCATGTACTACTCCCGTGGCTAAATTTAAACGAGGCCACCGAGAATGCATTTTAGGCCTTAAACTGAAATCCACTGCATTCAGTCACCTCACCGGTTGTAAAAGCAGATGGATGGTGGCAAATGTGTGCAGTGCGATATCGTATGACTTTACCTGATTTTTTTTTTTCTGATCCATCAGGAAATACAATCTTTCTAACCCTAAATGCGCCTGGGGCCCCTAAATGCGCCTGGGGGCCCCTCGTGTTCTTTGACCCTGAACTCGTCTACTGTTCTCGGCTTTCAAGGAGTGCCTCTCACTCGCATATTTATGGTCTGAAAATCAGTGTTTTATCAAGAAAAACCTCATCACTCATTAACGGTGTGCATTGAATCACGGGGACATCAGGTTATGAAATTAACTTTTTCACCCTCTGGTCAGAGTGGCTTGTGGATTCTAAAAATCACCAGCCATTTACAATATAACGCAACCTGGTTGTTTACTGGCCAAAGTGGCTGCCAGAATAGGAAATATTACCAGCCACAATCAAAATTTTCCCAGCATTTGGCTGGTGTTAATTTCACACCCTGGGACATGTATTAAATGCGGTACTTCCTCTTCGAACCTGTCACTTGGCCAGCACTGCACCATGCACCATGCACCATGCACCATGCACCATGCTCCATGCTCCATGCTCCGTGCTCCATGCTCCGTGCTCCATGCACGCAGGTGAAAAGTGAAAGCATGTAGAGGCGGGTAAAGGCTTAGCTCTGGCAATGCTTATCTGATATCGGCCATCTCCTTTCCCCTGCTTCATCTGAAGCGCTGAGCCATGGTAGAGTACTCGATCCACAACCTGGTTATTTAGAGCCGATAAACTGGTTTAGAATAAAGACCTTCGTTCCGTCTCCTACAGGAAGTGAAATCTGAGTTAATCTGGGTCTCTCAAACCAGCTTGTGAGTTGTGTGGCGAATCCCGCATTGTCCACGGGGGGTCTTTGCCCGACCGACAGGAATAATCAAATAATGAAATCGTGAAAGATGTTTAAAAATACAACCAAAAAAAACAAACGGTAAATAAAGAGATAAACCAAGCACTTGCCTAAATGTTTTACTCAAAGTTAAGTCTGATGTGGTCCGGTCAAACTTTTGTTCTGTTAAATTGAAGAAAAAGTATTTTTCTCGTGACCACCTGCCTGGTGTTAGTCCGGTACTATCTGCCTGGTGTTAGTCCGGTAATCCACACACTGAACCTGAGGCTGCTCATGAATAAGTGATATTTTCCAGTGAGCCGAAGCACCCTCCCCTCTCTGCACGGGACGAGGGCTCGACCCGGCTCCGTCCTCGGGTTCGACCTGGCTCCGTCCTCGGGTTCGACCTGGCTCCGTCCACGGGTTCGGCCCGGCTCCGTCCTCGGGTTCGGCCCGGCTCCGTCCTCGGGTTCGGCCCGGCTCCGTCCTCGGGTTCGGCCCGGGAGGGAGGAGTTCCCCACGCTGCTTGGGTCATTTCTCCTAGCAAAAAGTGGAATTTGTGAGTCCTACAAATAAGTTTGGCGAGGATAAAATTGTAAATTCATTCTGACATCCGAGGCCATTCTTGAAGCTCAGCGTGCAGGTAGCCTTTTACCATGAGCTGTACATGTGTGGTAAGGCAGTGTGAT
This sequence comes from Synaphobranchus kaupii, assembly GCA_029718625.1. Lineage (NCBI taxonomy): Eukaryota > Metazoa > Chordata > Actinopteri > Anguilliformes > Synaphobranchidae > Synaphobranchus > Synaphobranchus kaupii. The sequence continues at coordinate 23,355,247 of CM056395.1, read as the reverse complement.
ATTACCTATTTAAATGCGCCACGATAATTTCTACTAACTTAAATATGAATAGGCTAGATGTGTTTTTTCCGTATGACACGTCCGCATAGGCCAGAAACACATGCGTTCTTGTGTGTGAGAGACGGAGCGTGTCGTTTGAGCCGCCATTGTCCCTTACTGCGGGAGGTAGTCCTGCGTGTCAGAGATGGAGAGCGTGTCGTTTGAGCCGCCATTGTCCCTTACTGCGGGAGGTAGTCCTGCGTGTGAGAGATGGAGAGCGTGTCGTTTGAGCCGCCATATTGTCCCTTACTGCGGGAGGTAGTCCTGCGTGTGAGAGATGGAGAGCGTGTCGTTTGAGCCGCCATATTGTCCCTTACTGCGGGAGGTAGTCCTGCGTGTGAGAGATGGAGAGCGTGTCGTTTGAGCCGCCATATTGTCCCTTACTGCGGGAGGTAGTCCTGCGTGTGACATTGCCCCCCCGTCTGTCAGCCTGCCCCCGCCACACTCTATCCCACAGAAAACGGGGCGCACTGCACCCCCGGCTGGCTGCCCTGCCCCCGACCCTGTGGCCTACCGTATCAAGACTCGTAAAGCTTTGGCTTCAGCACTGACTGGCAGAATGGTTTTTGTTCCTGTTTATTACAACCGTTTCCTCTCCCTTTTATACTTGAGCCATATCTGATTTGTACAGGATAATTGGGTAATACTGCTAAGGACTTTGAGTTGAAGTATCAGCTCTTTTCTGAAAGATGGTTGTGGCCGTGTCGAGGGCTTGGTAGTGTACTGAGGACTGATCACCCTCTCGTAGCTGGTCCAGCAAAGTTTTCTGCTCTGCCTACACTTTAAAGACGCTTTCATTGCATGTATCCGCTATTGTAAAACACAATTACCTCTCATTTATTGGTAGAAAACACTTTTAGAAAACGTGGATGAGATGAATTATACAGAAGCCCTAGGACGAGTTAGTCTTGAACCTGTTGAAGTGCATGTTTTTATTTATTTATTTATTTACCCCCCCCCCCCCAAAATGGCCTAACTCAGCGTTCTTTTCAATTACCAATAGTGATTGTTACATCAGCATTAGAATGTTCAGTTAAGAACATTCTAATTACATTCATTTGTGATCTTACACCTTCAAGGGGTAAAGACTAAATCTGTGGCTTTAACACAGAATGTAGGCAGATTCAGGCGAGGGAGGGAATCTTTCTGGACTGCACATAGAGAGGAACTGGACTGTCCCAGCACAAAGAACACTGTTATCTTTAAAAAGCTCAATCCTTTCAACACACAAGTGCTCCCATCGACCCGTAGACTCTTGCGCTGTGCTCCTGAAGAGGATCAATCTTTAAAATAACTACTGAGGTATTTTATATTTTTTTGCAGTTAAAATATAATATATCAGTTCCCAAAAAGCATAGCCTACACTACTTAGAAAAATAAGATACGTGTGTGGTTTGATTGATTTGTGTGTTCAGAGGTATCTGAGTAAGGCAGTTTTATCTATTGGGAGGAAAGTGCAATGGTGTTTCTTTCCTTGGTTGCTCAGTTTTCTCCACAAAACCTCTGGCAAATGAGAGGATCTTGAAGCTTCATAGTGACCATATATAGGTGTATATATTTAATAATGTGTGTGTCTGTGTGTGCGTGCGTGTGTTAGGAGGTGTTTGTGTGTGGTTTTAGTGTTGGTGTGTGTGTGCGTGTGTGCGTGCGCATGCGTGTTAGGGTGTGTATGTGGGTAGGTGTGTTAGTGAGTGTGTGTGTGTTCGTTAGGGCGAGTGTGTGTATAAGGGGGTGTGTGTGTGGTTTTTGTGTGCTTGTGTGTGTGTGTGTGTGTGTGTGTGTGTGTCTGTGTGTGTGTGTCTGTGTTTGTGCGTATGTTTGGGGGTGTGTGTGTGTGTGTGTGTGTGTGTGTGTGTGTGTGTGTGGTTTTAGTGTTTGTGTGTGTGTGCGCTCGCATGCATGTTAGGGTGTGTATGTGGGTAGGTGTGTTAGTGAGTGAGTGAGTGAGTGTGTGTTAGTGTGTGTGCCCGTTAGGGCGAGTGTGTGGTTTTAGTGTTGGTGTGCTTGTGTGTGTGTGTGTGTGTGTGTGTGTGTGTGTGTGTGTGTGCTTGTGCGTATGTTTGTGTGTGTGTGCGCGCGCGCATGCGTGTTAGGGTGTGTATGTGAGTAGGTGTGTTAGTGAGTGAGTGTGTTAGAGTGTGTGTTCGTTAGGGCGAGTGTGTGTATAAGGGGGTGTGTGTGTGTGGTTTTAGTGTTGGTGTGTCTGTGTTTGTGCGTATGTTTGGGTGTGTGTGTGTGTGGTTTTAGTGTTTTTGTGTGTGTGTGCGCGCACATGCGTGTTAGGGTGTGTATGTGGGTAGGTGTGTGAGTGAGTGTGTTAGTGTGTGTATAAGGGGGTGTGTCCCTAGTGCCTCAGGTTGAACAAAAGAGCTGCTGTTCTGGAGCATGTGACACAGCCTCTGCTGTCCCTCCCTGACCATGTGACCATGTGACCCGGCCCCTACAGAAAGTGCTGAGTAGCCTACAGGAACGTGGCTTCTCCTGAGCTAGGGGAGGGCCCTGAGTATGAGTCTGTCTGTACTGAGAGAGAGAGAGAGAGAGCTGGAAGAGAGAGAGAGTGAGAGGCAGATGGAGAGATGAGAGAAAAGAGAGAGAGAGAGAGAGAGGGAGGGAGAGAAACGGAGAGAGGAAGGGTGGGAGAGAGGCGCATGCACACAGCCTTGTCTGGGCACAGCCTCTCATTGAATCCAGAGCAGCACTGCAGTGCAGCTGGGCTCTCCTCTCCTCTCCTCTCCTCTCCTCTCCTCTCTCCTCCAGTCCCCCTCTCCGGACACCAGGCCAGGCCAGGGCAGGCCAGGCCAGGCCAGGGCAGGGCAGGGCAAGGCAGGGCAAGGCAGAATGGACCCCAGGGGAAGGTGCCGCAGAAAGAGGGCGCGTACCCCTGCGCCTGGCCGGTAGGTGGAAGGGAACTTTTGTGTGGGATGGGCCGGAGAGGGGGAACGGGGGACGTCCGGATTACGGAGAGCGCGGTCGCCGAGCGCCGTGGTGCAGGACGGCGTGCGAGTCAGCGGGGGCTGGCGTCCCTAAAACCCGCTACAGAACATTTGCTGAGTGGGTGTTAGCTGCCGTGCAGGCTAGCCTGTTCTGCTCGTGTGGATTTCTCATGCTCTTTATTGCCTTGTAACGAAGCTAAGCTGTGAGACACGCACGATACAAAAATATAACATGCAAAGCAAAATCGTCTGACCGCAGAGACCGTAAAGAGCTGTAGAAACGTGGACCTTAATCTGATACTCGCAGACAGCGCCGATCGTGGGTGAGGAATTGCTAGGAAATAATGAATGAGCCTAACCAGTAAAACGGGTTTGATCTCTTTCTTCTTTTTAAGTTTGTTTTTGTCATTCGTTCAGCTGCAATACTGAGTACTTTAGAAAGTTAGCACGAAAAAAAACGTATATATCTTAAAGACTAACAAGCATGGCTGAACGTTTTCTGCACTTTTGGAGAAGAGCGTGTTCTTGGCCTTGTTTCAGTCTAACCGTATACTGCTGTGGTCTAGTTTCACCCATATATATATATTTTTTTTAATGTTTGTGACCTTTAAATGAACTCAACATCGGACGAACAAGATGGAAGCGCGGGTGACATGCTTTAAGCTCGTGGTTTGAAGTTTAGGACGGAACACATTGTGCTCGGATTGAATCCAGGCCATTTTGTTGCTATGTGCGGTTACTGTCGACGACAGGCTTCCATCACAGCCTTGCTGTTGAGTGATCATGTAAGGTGTACTGCAAACTCGTGCTAAATGTGTGTGTGTGTGTGTGTGTGTGTGTGTGTGTGTGTGTGTGTGTGTGTGTGTGTGTGTGTGTGTGTGTGTGTGTGTGTGTGTGTGTGTGTGTGTGTGTGTGTGTGTGTGTGTGTGTGTGTGTGTGTGTGTGCGTGCGTTCACGCTGCTGTTTTTTTTTTTTTTTTTTTTTGTGTGTGAAGTCTGAGAAAAGACTGTTTCCAGCTAAGCCAGGAAACCAACACCACAATTGGTTCCCAGTCGCCTCATGCTCACAAGCCCCGCCCCTCCGAAACCATGTGACTCCCCGCTGGCTCCTTGTTGAGGGGTCAGCTCTTGTTCGGCACTGAAATCCCGGCTGGTCAGAGCTCTATCACTCCGTTCCTCTATCCGTCTCTGTCTCCGTCGCTGTTAATTGTGTTGACCTAGGCGTGACCTCACAGTTAAAGTGACAGCACTGCAGAGCAAGAACGAGCAGCGGCTGCCGCGATGAGCTTTGCACGAGATCCGTCCCTGTCCGTCCGTCCATCCGTCCGTCTGTCCGTGCCCCTCCCCGACAGACGGGAGACGAGACAGGCTTATGGATATAAGTATGATTATGATGTTCCATATTTGGAGAAAAGAAGATGAGGTAAAAGGTTATGCTTAATATCTTAAAAGACCCATTTTCTGTTGGCCCTGGAGCTGAATGTATTTTGTGAGACATCCGCTTGCATAAGTTGCACTGGATAAGCTTCATAATTATGTAAGCGGGTTTTATTCTAATTTGTGATTCTGATGACAGGTTTAGGGAAGCTGTTCCACGAGCTGGAGTGAGGCGGTATTCTCTTCTTGTCATACAACCCGCCTGATTGCTACTGCTCAGCTTATGCTCAGTTTATGCTCAGGATTTGTTAGTAATTAGACATAAACGCGCACCTCTGTTTTAGATTCAGAGTCTAGCCGTTCAGTCCTGCTGTCGATATCAGGGCGTAATGGCTTCGGTTGTATTCACAGCGAAACCCTGACGTGTTTGAACACCTGCGGCCACGTTTGAACCTCGTTTGAACCTCGTTTGTGTCGTGCCGGACCTTTGCAGGGTTCACTTGAGCGCGGTGGAAGCTTTGCTTGCTTCCTGGAGTCTCCGCACACATTTTCACATCCCTTTAAAAGTCCTGTGGTGACTGTGAAAGTGCCGTTTCCCAAACTTCCCGCTGCCCGCTGGGAAACGTTAGGCTGCGGCCGCCCTAATGGAGAGAGCTCAGTTCTTTACGCTGCGCTCGTGGCCTTTCAACGTTGCGGTCGGTCGCCGCGCAACAGGGACTTCCTGCTTCCTGTGGTTTTCAGACTGGAACGGTAAACGAGCCTCAAGGAAACGCTGCGAGCCGCTGACTTCTATCAGACGTGCATTTATTTCTTTTTTCTTTTTTTGATACTGTGAACGGACACTTTATTTTTGCTCTGTGTTGGTAGGCCTTGTAGTCACGGCACATATCCTCTCCAGATCTGTAGTGATAAACCTCACTCATTCACAAAACCAGATATGTGCAAATGGAGAGGGCCAATGTGGTCTGTCCATTGAAGAAGGGGTCATAAAGGCGTGCGTGCGTGCGTGCGTGCGTGCGTGCGTGCGTGCGTGCGTGCGTGCGTGCGTGCGTGCGTGCGTGGTATTGTATGAAAAGCCCTCACACACATAAAACTCCTTTCAGGCTGGGCCATTATAGCCAGAGCAAAAACCCTTGCACTAACCCTTTCCCAACCTACTAATCGTAAATCTAATCTTTTCCTGACCCTATCCCTAACTCTATCTGAAATTTGAACCCTAAAACCTTTTGAATATCTGATTTTTCAATTAATTGAATATGAATTGAATATGAATTGAATATCTTCAATACAATAAAATAAATATAAAGTAACATGCTTGATATATTGTTCATCCCACTAGTGAAAAATTTGGACAATAAAAAATCAAACATCCAGGACCCTTTTCCAAGTTCCTAAACACAACCCTAATCGTGTTTCAATTGTAACACTTATCATTTTCTAACACTAATACCAACACTAGCCTAACCCTAAAACAGAAACATTGAGTGACTGTTATAAGAAAAACACAAGATAAACGGTAACAATTTACATTAACTGCATCTTCATAAAGCATTCATTATGCATTCATGAGCATTACAAAAGCATTACACGACAATTACATAGAGCATTATGAATGCTTTATAATGTTTTACTTATCATCTCATGGGATAGATCTGTCCTGAGGTTCACAGATCTAGGAATACTGCACACATAATGCATTCATAATGCTCTATCTAATTGTAATGTAATGCTTTTGCAATGCTCATGAATGCATAATGAAAGTTTTATGAAGATGCAGTTACTGTAAATCGTTACCAGATAAACACACAATAAAGTGTTTTTGCGTGCTCTTTTTGTGTTTAATGCTGTAATGAGTATTCATTTAAAAGCACTTGAATATAAAGTTTGAGGGTTTTCTATATTATTAATACGTATTTCCTTTTAAAGCAATTGCCTTTATGAAGCTTAACCGCGCAAACACTGTCTAGGCTACTATCTTTAGGCTAAATCAGCCTTGCAGTAACACACCGCTGTTTATTCTAGGCTATTCAAGAGGCGCGCTTATAGTCATGGTTGTAGTTCACAAAAATGTCACATTGATGTAAAAATTTGATGTGATGGCTTACAATTATTGTCAATCTCTTGTAGCACACATTTATTCTTTTGCAGGCCAAAGAAAGTTGCATATGCTGATGTAGCTTACAAGATAAGATCACGCATAGTGTGGTCGACTTGCACTATTTCCTCCTGTGAGCATCACACTTTTGTGTTCTTAATTGTCACCCTCTCTCTCTGCTGCAGAATGACTCCAAAATCCGCATTTGTACTAAACATGTCATTCTGTTTTGTTTGGCAGGGGGGTTATACTTGAAGGTTGCTGGAATGCTGCTGTTGTATTGTTAAGCCAGTTACTTAAGTAAATAAGTAGACTGAGTGGATAAAGTGCAGCAGTAGAATCAGGCTAAGGGTGTGTGCTCTGCTCAGTGCATAAATAATGTCCTGAATCCATTGTACTTGACGGGGCAGCCTTCTGAGGAACACAATGGCTGGTCCTGGACCACTTATTGTCTTTTGTCAGCTTCTTAGCCCACTGCTTTTTTTTCAGTTCCTCCTGTCAACACACACACACACACACACACACGCACACACACGCATATGCACGCACACTCTTGCAAACTCACAATCAAACACACACACACACACACACACACACACACACACACGCATATGCATGCACACTCTTGCAAACTCACAATCAAACACACACACAAAACTCACAATAAAACACACATACACGCATATGCATGCACGCTCTTGCAAACTCACAATGAAATGCACACGTATACCTATGTAAACTCACACAACCTAACGCGCTCAGAAAGAGCAAACTTTTATTGCCACTCGGAGTCTCTTCCGCCATTTACAGTATGTTCTCATATTTATATTTGCTTTTCTCCCCGTCTCTTTCCTATCTACCCTCACTGTCCCCGGTTTGCGGGTGATAGAGAGCGTCCAATAAAAACCAGCTCATTAAATACAGCCTGTCGTGGATGCGTCTGTATCGTGGTACCTAACTGTGACTGAACCGGATACTGCGTAAGGGCTCTGCCCAGCTGACCGTTGGTGACCCCTGATGCACACCATGTTATGAATTAACAGCAGCCAAATTCCGGTTAAAAGTTTGACTTTGGCTGGTATGTTTTTTTTTTTACTCCAGCAGCCAATTTGGCAGATAACAAACCAGGTTGTGTTATATTATAAAAGGTAACGTGGCTGGTAAAATGTTGAAAATTACTGGTGATTTTTTTTTAGGCCGGTGGGTTAAAAAGTTATTTTAATTCCCTGCTACTGCCCACCCTTTCTGAGGGACATTGAGGGTGGGAGGGTGGGAGGGTGGGAGGATGGGAGGATGGGAGGGTGGGAGAGGTGTGTCGGAAATCGGGCAGGAGAAAGGCTCCACTCGTTATCTACAGTTCTGTGGCCTTTTTCAAAATGTGAGGCACCCCGATTTTCTTTATTCTCGATTCCCATGCGTACACATTTCAGATGTATGCTTAAATGAAGCGGCTTGCCAAGGCCGCCGCCCAATATGAGGTTTGCCAAGCGGATTGGGTCACTCCACTCTGCCTCAGCTACAGCCACACCTCTGTCTGTCTCCCAGGTGTTATTTAATGAAGATAAAGTTTGAGGATGTCGATTATTTAGAGGTGTGTCCTCCTGCAAAGTCATAAATGACCTGAATATTGTTCCATTAAGTCAACGGTGAAATGGCAGCCGTGCCCAAGTGGCTCTGCACATGTGCGTTAAGTGTTTTTTTTTTTTTTTAACATGCTGCTGAATTGTGTGTATTTTAAATGAGTCGTGTACAGTCCTAGTATTTGTTGATTTGTTATCTGGTTCCTGTACTTAACAGAACTCCTAATGTTCATAGCGGGAGCTAAGGTGTTGTCGTAAAGCCGTTGTGGGCATGCAGTCAGCCGTTTGTTGGCGGCATTTGAATGTGTGCCGCGGAGCCCTCTGGCTGTGGGAAGGCTTGGGCGGTGGAGTGTGCTCGGAGATGGGGGCGGGGTGTATGACTCAGGCTCCTTTCCTGGTTGGGCGCCATGTTTACTCGCTGGGCCGGGGTGGAGGAGCGGGCGCCGCTGGGCGTGCCGTGACTTACTCTGCCCCCCTCCCAACTCCCCGATGAGACGTCCTAAAGCCCGCCAGCCCTCTGACACACCCACCCCCTTGGCTGGAGTTAAACGTCTCTGTTGAGGCCAGGCTGTAGCCACAGACCGCGGGTGATAAGAGCGCTGCGGGCGTCGCTGCAGGACTCTCCGCCGCTCTTCAGTTCCCTGCCGTTGAGCCGCCGCTGCTGCGCCGTTTACCCGTGTGTCACGGAGTCCCTACACGCCGAGGGCCCGCCGTGCGGTCCATAACGGGAGCGCTGTTCTTTTCCCGAATCAGGCTGCGCGCTAAAACCTTCGCTGCGCTCCGGCAGGAAGCCAGGCAGGATCCGGGTTCCAAAGTCGTTGTCAGAGAGGAGGGGGTGGCTTGTTGTCCGTTGCTATGGTGTTAGCAGTCACAGCTGGCCGATGATGTAACCGAAACACTTCCTGTTTTGTTTCTCGGTTCCCCTCTGCACTGGGAGAGAGAATGAGAGGCGTGGCTCGGCTTTGGTGTGGAGGGTGGGTGGGTGGGGCATTGGCTTCTTGCTCTCTCCCGCCCTCCCCTCACCTCACCCCTGTCTCCAAGCAACCCGATCAAGGCCGTCTCCCGGAGACACGTTTGACATCCATGGCAACCGTTTCTAACGGAGAGGAGGGCCCAAAGGCCCCGTTCAGACAGTCCTAAAAGAACGTCAGGCTTTTACGCGCCCAGACGGCGTTAGCGGCCGACGATTTGGGACACCAGGGAAAAAACACGCGTCTGACTCGACTTTGGCGAGGTCAATACCGCTGAGGAGCCCTAAACATCGCTACATGCTAACCCCCCCTTCCCTTTTTCTCCTGTTACAGTGTGAGGTCCGGGACTGCAGTACCGGAGGCAGACACACAGAGGCACTGTGGTGCAGGGGCTGGCAGGGTCTTCGCTGAAAGCACGGGCCGCTCCGAAGGGAATGCGTCATGACCTCTGTGGTTCTTGTTGATAGCGGAGGATCGGTGGTGGAGTACGTGACCGCGGTACAGGACCCAGAGCAGGTAAGGGTTCGACAACAACTCTGGCAGCAGGATTCCTCTGTCTGAACTTGTTCAGTTCTAATTTGATTTGCGATTCCCGTATTTGTTTGGAAATTGGTCCCCCCCCAGCGTGAGATTGATTCAGACGGAGGTAATGACTCCATTTGTATTGTATTAGTCCTTAATAATAACTTATTATTTCATGTTCTTGAAATTAGCCTACCACTGTGGAGTATTTTTTAATTAAAATTAACTGATTGTTAGTGTTTTGTTGAGTTGGTAATGACATTTGTACCCATACAAGTTATTTCTGTATTACGGTCGGTCTCCTGTCAGGGGAATGCCACATTGAATTGAGCTCTACTAATTATATGTCATTAAAGTGAAACCAATGCATGAATTACTCATTCGGCATCAATTAACTTTCATTTACATCCTCAAATCTTTTTCATTAATGTAAGCAATTTTCCTAGATGTAATTTGCCAACTAAATTATGGAAGTGTGCTTCTCCCAGCATGCTTTGCAAATTAAAGTCAAAGTAGCCAATTTGCTCATTTCCATTTTAAATTCTAATACTTTTCCCTGTGAGCCAGGAATTATTACTACAGTCAATTGCTGGTTTAGCTACATACTGTTGGAGGGATGCTGTGTATACTGTAACAGGAGTTCGATGGGTTTCTTAAATTGAGGACAATGTACAAATAATAGTAATAATCGTCATTCATCTTCATGCTTGGATCTGTTGAGTAATGTGAAGGAGAAAGCTCACTGTGTGTTTACACCTAAAAGCCTGTACGTGTTTCAGTAGTGTTTCGCTAATCAGCCACAATGATCAAAATACAGAAATGCAAACATAAGAGCGAACAGGCCACCTCAATCAAAAACAGATCTATGTGGGATGTACCTTCTCCAGGCAGAAACAATCGATGGCCGCTAGAACACTGTGAGCCGGATGAAGTTCCTGGGCGAGATTGAATTGCCTGTGTGTGAATGGTGCTATTGATGGAGTGTGGCTGTGGGGGCCATTTTGTTCACCTTGGGGACGAACGTGTGCACAGAGCTTCGTTCTCTCCATCATCTGTGTTGTGTTTCACTAAAGCTGGGCTCTGCTGTCTCCGCAGTGTGTTTTCACAAGTCTGCGTGTGAGCGTATATGTAGTGTGTTTGTTTATTGTATGCGTTTGCGTACAAGTATGCACGTGTGTGTTATTGCCTACTTGTGTGAATGTGTCTTTGTGTGCCTATTCGCTGAACATATGTATACGTGTGTGTGTGTGTGTGTGTGTGTGTGTCTGTTTGCGTGTGTGTGTATGCAGCAGTTTGAATTTGCTTGCCATTCTCACAATCATCATGATATCCCACAATGCAAAGCATTTCACAGCCCACAATTAGCATGTGTTTAAAGTGCATGTGTAGGGTGGGCTATGTGTAAAAAGGGCTGTCATTTTTCATGTCATACATGTTGAAACCAAAATATATAAAAATACCCTTTTTAAAAAAATTATAAATAAATATATATAAAAATGGTGAGAATCTGCACTTTGACCACATGCAAATTGTTTGATGGGGGTTTGGGGTTTTCGGTTCTGTGTGATCAAATTCTGCATATTTTACGCATGTCTTTGGGTTTTTTTTTTTGTGTGTGTGTGGCGGGGGGGGGGGGGGGGTTGGGGCGGGGGTTTCAAGCCAGAAAATACTCCCCCGTGTGTGGTTTATGCAGATTGCAAATGTGAAGGATATGTACATTACCTGTGGTATGGCCAACATGGCAACCCATCTTTCCCCTTATCTAGCAGGTTTTGACAGTGGCTCTTATATGAATGTATCTTTGCCTGTACCGTTCTCTAGTTCCGTTTCATGACCTTGTGAAATGCACGTTCAGCTAAAAGCATATCAATGTCTAAATTGTCACTTGAAAATTTTTATTTTGTAATGCGTGTGCTTTTATTTCGTGTCACCCATGTGGAGATGTGGACGTATGTTTTTGGAATGATCATAACCAAATTATATCACAGCCTCATCAGGGCTGTAGGCCATCCATGTTCGGGGGAGAAGAGGCCGTCTCGTTACCCAGATCAGGAAATGCAGCCCCTCACAGGGGCCAAGGAATTCCAGCCTTAGTCCAATAACGGTGCACGTTTTTATTAGGAGAACCGGCTTAACGAAGCCCCCCTTTTCTCCTTCTGTCCTTTCACGGCAGCGCCAGAGAATAAGTCTGCAAAGTGGTGTTTTTGGAGGTTTAAAGACTTACAGTGAATAAGGCCAGTCATTGCAGAGTATGGAATTGGATGGGATTGAGCCTTTGTCTTTCAAGTTTCAATAAATATTCTGTTACGGTATTCCAAATGACTTTAATCTATGCAAAATCCCAAAATACTCTATAAAGACGTCTTCTTTTATGAGCACGTTTGTTTTGTTAATCTTCAAAGTCAAAGTTCGCATATTGGCCTACATTAATCAATCAATAATCAATGGCTTCACGGGTGGGTGCATTGTGGAGCAGGATAAATCGCTATGTGGGAGTGGCCTCTGCACTAGGGGCGGAGTTAGATGTGTGATGGGGCGTGTCCTCTCCCTGCAGGAGGAGGGGCAGTGTGAGGAAGAGTACCCGGCGGTGATCGTGGAGTCCATGCCCAGCGCTCGGGTGGAGCAGTGCTTCGCCGCCCAGGTGCTGGTGTACGATGACGAGACCTACCTGATGCAGGACGTGGCGGAGGAGCAGGAGGTGGAGACCGAGGTGGTGGAGATGGGTAGGTGGAGCCTGACTTCCTTTCACACCCCGCGGATACGCACGGGCCTGTGTCCAATCAGACATCTATCCTTGACTTTGACTTACAAGTAAACGTGTTACATTGGTTTCATAAACTCACTTTGGCAAGTTTCAGTCATTATTAAAGTCAAGGACAAAAGCTGATTGAATCCAGGCCACTGTGATTGAGCATTCACTAAAGAAACGGTTGTGATATTTACTTGGCGAATGTGGTCATTGGGGGCAGGTCAGAATTGAGTAGATGTGCGTGAAGCCTTGCGACCGGGTCTGACCGGGGCGAATGGTTCTGAACCGAGGGCACGTGGACCGTGAGTGGAGCTAAAGGTGGCAGAACCTTGCCTTACGGTGCCGTTGCTTTGAGTTGACGGGGACGGGTTCTGCACAGGGATGGGTTCTGCATGGGGACGGGTTCATTTTACATTTCCATTTAAGCCTTTAGCAGATGTTCTTATCCAGAGCAACTAACACAGTTTAGATTACATACGGTCCATTTATACAGCTGGTTATTCACTGAAGCAATTTGGGTTAAGTGCCTTGCTCAAGGGTACAATGGCAGCACCCCACTTGGGAATCGAACCCACAACCTCCGAGTTATAGGCCCATACTCTGTACAGAAATGTTCCAGATTATTATTATTATTTTTTAAGTTACTTGATGACTGAACTGTGAGGGGTTTATTCTTCTCGTGCTTTTTTCGAAAGCATCACAAGACAGCACCCCGTGCCTAAAGCAACATTCAAGAACACGATACAAGAACAAGCACAGGTCAGGCGTGTGACGCACCATGTAGAGTTATTGGTGCCTTTGCACCATCTAGTGGTGAAAAAAGGCACTGTCGCTACTTTGGGGGAGCTAATTAATCTCTTTGAATGGAGGAGTGAGCAATGTGATGTCACCATGTCAAAGGTTGCTTAATCACAGAAGTGCACTTGAATACGTGAAGAATACACTTTTATATTGCATGCAGCTGAAAGTGAGGATATGTTTTATGGGATGTTTGATTATATATAGAGGAAGAAAGTTTAAACATGATGACTATGTATGAACGTTCATTTATCCTCTTAATCAGTTTAAGCCTACATTTAATCTGGAAGCTTGTGTGAAGACGTAAGTGTCTGTTGCGTTTAATGTTGGCAGTCCTGGCTGTGTGTGACGGATGAATGTGGTGATAGTGGGGATTCCCACGTGAAACAGATTGCTGTGTCGAGCAGCAGATATCGGCTTCGTAGTGCTTCGCATACCTGGCACTGGAAACCCACAGCGTGTACCGACTGTCTTGCCAGTGGAGTCGCTTGGTTCATTAGGTTTTGTTGGACTGGTAAATTAATGCAGTTTGTTTATTTGACATCCCTACATTTAGTCTGCTTTGAATTGATTGTGAAATAAATGTGCTGTTGGAGCTGCACTTCAGCATAAATTAAATAAAAGCTGTTTGTTCAGCGTGCTTTCATTAATGACTGCCCCTTGAAAAACGTGATGCAGCTGAGATTGTCAGGCTTGTTTTAGTCACTTGTCCGAGGCCGCAACAGCGAGTTATGTTTAATGAACAATGCTGAGTACCTTTTTGTATAACTCATTTAAGGGCCTGAAATTAATGACTCTATATTACTTTTGCAAATGCTCTTATCTAGAGCAAGCACATTTACCTGAGTTTACACGAGTTCTCCTCCTGGCTATCAACATTCCCAGACCAGCTCGATTATATGTAACGTCACTAAAACAATAATGCCTAACCAAGCACCAAAATACAGATTGTGAATGCGTACGGATAGCATCCATAACCAGCCCCCTAACAACCCGTAAAACCAAGAAAAATGCCATAACCTGAATTAATTCAACTGATTTAATGACTGCTTTAGTATTCCAGTTAGAAGAAGAACATTACCAACATGTCATATTACAACTGACTACCGATACTAGGACGTTTTGTCAAATCTAGAGTGGACTTCATTGAACCCTTCCTGTGGGCCTAAGAGCACACAGTTGAACGGGGCCAGTGACTGCTGTGACGCACATCCTAGTGTTGGCTCCCTCTTGTGGCCAGAGGAAGCACGTGTTAATTTTCCAGGTTTTTCAAACCTGCCAGCTTTAAATAATAGGGTGTCAAGGGAAAACTTCAAATTTCACAAGTGACAACTCTCCATATTTTCTGCCATTTACTGGATAGTTTAAATGCACAATTTAGCAGTGCAAGGTTGTTGCTTGCAAGCCAGAATAACTACCAGACAGTTTTTCAATTGATTGTACAGAAAAATATAAAACTTTTGTTGTGGGGGTGGAAAAAAATGCTTATTTTCCAAGGATAGGATTTTCCCATTCACTGATACCAAAAATCGTTCAGAAGCACTTCATGTGAGTATGTCAAAGTGTGATATCAAATGTGAATCATGTGATATCAACATTTGGCTAATATTCATTCTTTACAGATTGCAGCATGTCATACTCCGCTGAAAGGATTTGTGCGTGTCATCGCTAAATTCCATTTATTTAATAAGCCTTTATTTTATTGTAATGAAATACTCAGGTTGGTAGTAAGGTTAATGGCTGTCTGGAGTCTGGACTACTCAATTCTGCATGGAGAAACTTCATAAATATTTGAAAAATATCACATTTTTGATCAGCGAACAGTTGTTCTTTAACCCCTTCTCTAGCATAACCTTTTTTTGAACACAAGCCTGAAAATAAAATGGTTACCGGTTCTTGAACCCCTTTCACGACAGGCATAATCCTGGTCTCGTCTGTAAGGTAACCCTTAGGAGTTAGTTATCCCAGAGTCAGAATTACTCTGTTCCAAGAGTTAAGCATTAGCCTACTGAACAGAAGCTCAAACACAGTGGAAGTTTTTTTTCTTGCTAAAAAGATTATCTATTTTTTTGCCGGGATAAGGATACTGACTTCCTCATGATTCATATCGGCCGTGGATTTCCAGAACACAGAACGTACGCAGTTGATCTAGCCTGTTTTGTGTCATGTTACAAAATAAGAAACTTGTCGCTATAATATTGGGATTGTAAATTTGTTTATATACAGTTGAAGTCGGAAGTTTACATACATTTAGGTTGAAGTCATTAAAACTCATTTTTAACCTCTCCACAGATTTCATGTTAGCAAACTATAGTGTTGGCAAGTCAGTTAGGACATCTACTTTGTGCATGACACAAGTAATTTTTCCAACATTTATTTACAGACAGATTATTTCACTTTTAATTTTTTAATATCCTTTGCATGCCATGACTTCCTGATGTCTGTGACCCAACAACATCAAAAGACTCTTGATATCTTATTTTCTGGTACTCTTACAAGGGATACTATAACGTCTCTGCATTTGAATGGATCTCTATGGGAATTGGGGGGTGATAGAATCGTGAGTTTTAACACATTCATACGGTATATTGTGTGACCAGATTGATTGAAAATATCACCGTAAAAAACAAAATGAATGCAAATAAATCGCTTAAGTTCGGCCCGAATACGGGTCAGTGCTAGTTAAGGGATTAAGGCACGCTTTCACAAGTTGGGGTGTTGGTGGCATTTTTGGGGTGTACTCTAGAGTATGTTTGCTGCTCACAGCTGTAAGGACATCCTACAAAGAATCAAATCATGACCTTGTACAGTTCCCTGTGATGCCTTAATAGTGCATGCATTAATTATACAGCACTTTATGTTTGGAATTCTATATGTTGATATTAAAGCTGTATTGAGGCTGAATGTACCTCCTTTTTTAATTATTTTTTTTCTACAACCAAGTCTGTATTATCCCGGTAATGGAAAACTACTGTCCGGATGGTTATGTTGATGCCATGCCGTAAGGTGGTACTCTCTCCTTTCAATGATGCATACAGATACACTGGATAAAAAATATTCACCAACATATAACAGCATGGGACCCTTAGCCAGAGAAGATGTAACTCACTTATCAGGCTAGTAACCTACAGTACTATGGCTCTAACAGAGTACGGGGTCCAGACCAGAGAAACTATAATAATGGGGGCTATTTTACAAGGTACACTGTGAACCCCATTTTCAGGACCATTCATTTCCTTCCTCTAAGATTGGGTAACTGACAGCCTGACGCTGCAGGGGAACAGAAGCACTTTGACTGGTAGATAATCACACAGCTGGAGTGGAGCTTCAGAGCCTGGCTGATTTAGGGCGATGGTAAGCTCTGATGGCTATGCCCGGTTACGGTTAGGTCGATTATATCCAAAGGCGTCCTTGTAAACAACGTCTAAATTCCGCCAAGAGTTAAAAATGTCTAAATTCCGCCAAGAGTTAAAAATGTCTAAATTCCGCCAAGAGTTAAAAATGTCTAAATTCCGCCCATAGCTAAAAACGTCTAAATTCCGCCCATAGCTAAAAACGTCTAAATTCCGCCCATAGTTAAAAACATCTAAATTCCACCCATAGTTAAAAAAACGTCTAAATTATGCCCATACTTCAACCAGATTCTTCATCTAATCTTATAATGTAGCAGCTGTCCCTTAGAGAAATGGAATTCATTTGCAAATATATTGAAGTAAATCTAATACCAGTATTGCAACAGCAATATATTGGCAAGTATACAAATTATTTAGGCTTTATAATGTGGTAATATATTTACACTTCTGTGAAATATTTCACCATTATACATCATCATTATATGCTTTTTAAATTTTGTCTTTGTAATACCTAGTACTGAACAATGAAACAAACTTCTAATGGTTGTGTATGAAACGGTCTATGGAAGGCAGAAAGCTCCAATTCTTTAAAGACCATTTTGGTGGGGAAAGTGCTTTGAAGTAAAATGTATGGCAGGACTGTGATATATGATGTGCTGAGAAAAAGTTTATTTTTAACTAGAATTCTGGGATGAGGCTGCCTTGTAGCCAAGTATTTACACTGCTCCTTCAGCCAATGAGAGAGGAGCATGTTAATCAGCTGGCATTTTTAATTTTTCATTGTCTGTCTGGTATAGCGTCATATAAATAATGACGCTGGATAATCCTCAACTTCCTTAACATTTTTTATTAGTGAAGGGGATCATGTTTTCATTGTAAATTCTGTTGATTAAATATTTAAGGCCACAGGACCACTCGTACTTTTTTTATGATGCTATCTCTTAAGCCAAGTCATTTAGAACCGTAATTGATGCCATCAAGATGATAAAGCCTTCAGCAGATGAGAATAAATTTGGCTATTCCAATCAGACTGTGTACACTCTTGTCCATCTCAAGGACTGAGAACTGAAGCTCAGTATTAACTGCTCGCGGTAACATCATGGCCCTATAATCAAGAAATCCTAATTCCCTAGACTTCGTTTGTGCGGGCGAAACCACTTGGCTGTTCAATAGGGCTGCCTGCCACCTCCTTAAATTTTGTACTCCCCCCCCCCCCCCCCCCCCCCAAGTACATTTCTCACCAGTCTTTAACCTGCAGCTCTGTCGGGTGGTATTATGTGTGAAATCGAGTGAAACTTGACGAATGGTGGTGTAGCTCAAGGAGGACATCTAGTTGCTTACTCACAGCACTGCATTTCATCTATCTGGGCAGAGAAACATTTGTTCGGTCAGGACAGTAGTCCGTAAAATAAGGTTTAGTGCAGTGATTCCTAAACCTCTCCTTGGGTACCCCAAGCCAGATCCAGGTATTTGATGCGTTTCACCTCAAGCACACCTGATACAACTAATCTAGCCGTTGATTGGTTGCATCAGGTGTGCTTGAGTTGGAACACAATCAAATACCTAGATCCGGCTCGGGGTACCCGAGGAGAGATTTGGGAACTACTGGTTTATTGCCTGGCTAGAACGAAAGCCTGTGATCAAAGCCACTCAATTCAGGTTAAGTACCTTACTCAAAGATACAAAGGCAGTGCCTCAGTCGGAAATTAAACCCGCTGTCTATGAGTTGTAAGCCCATTTGTACCGTTATAATACACTATCACCCTGTATGCAGTGGGAATAAAACGGAGTGTCTCATCTCTTGGAAACTGCCCTTACAGTTATTGGCACACAAACTCTAGATTTTACATAAAATCCTTAAATTTGTCTGGACTAAAACATGTAATGTCTTTTAAAAAGAGTAACATTGTGTATCCTAGTGCCCAGTATGGTGACAAACATCTCCTGTCTATACCTGCAGTCCTGTGTGTTTTAAGCCACTTTCTCATTAGCCTTGCCAGCTGAACAGCGGACTAAAGAGTAGAGGGAAACCCATATTCCCGACTAAGCCACCTGACAGGTGCCCAGCCAGGCAACAGCTGGGGACAAATATATCATTACCCCCCAAAAAGCACTCTTTAGTCTGCCCAAAAAAGACACGTGGCCTGTCAGTAAAAGATTTAATGTGGTACTGTAGGTACGGTGAGAAACTCCAACCAGCTGTGGTCCCAGAAAGAGCCCACAGAGAGATCTCCTTTACTGCTAACAATGCTTCTTTATGCTCGCGTTTCTTCAGAAGGCACACACCGCTTGGCAAGTGCAGAAAGCTAGTACTAACGGCTTTGGGAAAAGGAGCAGAAGAAAAAGTTAACGATGCATAATTTTCATGGACAGCAGCAGTTTATCACCTGTAATTTTTTTTTATCTCCAACCAATTCGTATTAGGATTTTACATCTTTAAATTGTGGGTGGTGGGACAGCACTAGTACCAGTGGAAGTCAACACGTTGTGCTATTTGTCACAAAACCCATCATACCCCGCTATAAGGGTGTGAAAATTAGCTGCATGGAATGTAGGAATGTTAGCTGCACTTCTCAATTCAGGTTACCTGTGGGCATCTTTTTACAGCACGAAGTGATACGAGATCCAGTCAGGATAAAAAACAATGTAACCCAAGGGTGTATTTCAGGGCTCCCAATACCACAGATCCCAATCCGGATATGGTCGAAATTCTTTGGATGTAATTGTGAAAAGACAGCTGGTCCTATGTGCACATCTAGACCTTGATTCGGGGCTAAACCAGGAAGTGTGAAATATTCACAGCGCTACACATCTGGTCCAGTTGAGGTCCTGATTCATTGTGGTTGTTGTAGTTAGGTAGACTAACGTCGTTAAGCATATGGAAATACGCCTTTTTATGGACTTATTTTGGTTCGATTGTCGTTGCTATAAGCAATTGTGTATTTTCAGTTTAAACTTGCTGTACAAACGGAAATTAATGCATTCAAAAAACGACCAGAAAAGTCGCCTAATTTTAAAATGTCAACTTAAAGTTTGTTGTTTGAAATTGTATTCAGACACAGGAGCTAGGGGCGACAAAGAGTCGTCCGTTATTTCAATAAATACATTTACGTGGTACCTACTTATTAAGGCCAATCTACACGTACCGATTTAAGAATAGTTTACCAGCTAGCGAGCTCCGTTGCATTCGTTTTAATGATCGTGTAATATTTTTTTGTCTACATTAAAACTGAATCGCATGTTGCTTATAGTTATAAAACATGCGTGGTATATTTCGATGCCAAACGGTCACATTTTGTTTATAGTGGCGACAGAATGCCCTTCTCTATCAACTTCTTCAGCTAGCACCCTTAGCTAAGTTAGCTAGCGAATGGCAGGCTGAGGATTTCCTGTATTTAGCGCGGAAGGATCGCGGTTGTTGGGTGGAGGTTGTGTGTTTGGCCGAATTTAAGGTGATTTCCTGTGGCTGCGGAGTGATCTCAATTGTGCCCTTCTATGCATTTCAATGCAACTCAATGTGAATCTGAAGCTTTGGAAGAACATGGCGACTTCACTGCATGAGGGACCCGCTAACCAGCTTGATCTGCTCATCAGAGCAGGTACTTTCTGTCATCCTCGCTTCCCTAGTCAGAAGGGGCTTGCAGTCGATTGCTGCGCGCTTTTGGTAGACTACCGCGTCCAGTTCCGTGCAGTTGTTTTGTAAAGTAATGGAGGGCAAATCAGGAAGTGATCACCTTGGTTAGCAACCTGCATGGCGTTCCCTGCTTTTCCTATGTCTGAGATTGATAAAAACAATTTCGGTGCGTTATAAGAATGCAATGTGTTGTACAAACATGCGCACGTCTCCAGCGGCATTGTCAGCAGTCGAAACCGAAACGTATCTCTCCTACTTGTGTTGATTTTATTAGCTAACGGGTAATGAGATTGTGCGCTGCTGGGAAACCAGGAAGTGTAGGAGATGTTGTCTTTCCTACGTCTTTGCCACGCTGTCTGACTCAGAAGGACGTGCAGCTTTGATTTTCCCGTTTTATTGAAGAACTGTAGTGACATGATATCGTGTGCTGTTAATTAAAATATCGTACATATGTCTTAGCAAGCTATTTGTTGAATAAATGCAGCGACTTATTTAAAAAAAAATTCTGCATATTGCTAACTATCTAGCGTTAGCTGGCCAGACAAATAAGATGATATTTTCCCGATTAAATAAAGTGATCTTCGCGTTCAGTGTGCATATATTGGAAGTAATAAATGTGACATTTCTGTACGGGCCCAGACTATGAATATCCTCTCAATTTATATTTCTGGATTTCCTTAGCACTGGCTAGCGGATCCTTTTTTATCCGTTAGCTTGCCATCGTTACTGCATTAGCTAGCTGGCTAGAAAGCTGCGACTTAGGTAATATTTTTTCTGCCAAACCATTGATTCAGATTCAACATACTTGGCTCAAATTTTATATTATTTTTGTTGGTGAAATATATAGGTTTGTACGCTTCGTCGGGAAATTAAGAATGATTTTAGACTATTTGCAGCAAGCTATTTTTGATGGCGGAAGCACTGTGATCCGCCCGGGAGGCTGTCCTCATGAGTGACAGTTCCATTTATCCAATAGTTGTGCGCATATGTTCGAAATCTGTAACACAGCCAATAGGTGAGCATCAGGAGAACGGTGGAGAAAAGTAAACTAGCCAATGACGACAGGGGCGGGGATTGAGTGACGGGGAGCTCGGAGGCGTCTTCGGAGGGAACTGGAGGGAAAGAGTAGAGTGTAAACACGGAAGTCATAAGAGACAGCACTACCGCTATACCCGGTACAGTTAAATAGTGCCAAGCATTGTTCTGATAATATACGAATTATTGTTCATTATGGACGCTAAATCTGGCAGTTTAAATGCATTTGTATAGAAATGACTAAAGAACTTAAGTAAAAAACGAATGATCGAGTTGGAGCAAGTTAGTTGATGTTAACCCCAAGGTCTTGTGTTGCTGTAATTTACAGCTAACTAACACATGCTAATCTTCGTGGCTGTGTGGTCGGTTATCAAATTAAAGTACACGTTTTTAATTTGAATGTACAGTGCCGCATTTTTTGAATACAAGTTAAGTGGCATAGAACCAACACAGAGAGTGCAAATTACCTATAGTTTTTTTTCTCTCTCATACGATCTGTAAATCAGCATTAAGTTATTCGGCGCGCTTATTAGTCACACTGCTGTTATGGCTCGATGCATGCATGCGGTGCCTGTCAAGAGTTGATAAAACAGGAGCCACCGTCCCTAACAGAAATAGAATATTCTGCAGTATATTGTAAATATATCACAATTATCTTAACAATATTTTAAATAGACCATAGTATGTAACATTTGCATAAGGGGCATGCCTGTTATCTTCCTAAATTGGATTATTATTTATGTTCATAGGGACTCGTTAGTTGTATTTGCTGGTTTCTAAAGCCGGGTGTTGTTCAGTGCCCAGGTTTGCAATGGGCCCGTGTCTGGTTCTGCGAAGGGCTCTGTCTGCAGCATGAAGCATGTTGTCTGGGTAGGTGATGGGGGGTGCTGTTCGCCTAAAGATAGCCCGACTGCTATAGATAACCAAACATGGCCTGAGAGGCTGGTAAACGGGGGTGTTGATGTGGTGATTGAGGGGAACAGGTGGCACAGCACAGACTACAGCTCTGTAGAGAGCAGAAGACACTACAGTGGAGAGAGGGAGAGGGAGAGGGAGAGGGAGGGGGGAGGGGGTTTGGTGATTGGACAAAATAAGCTGTTTAAAGCTGTAGCTTTAAAGTGATAGAAGCCAATCTAAAAGTGTGTGACATGACTTGTGTGTGTCCTATCTGCAGTCCATAAACTGACTGGTTTTTTAAGGTGCAATGAATAAGCTAGTAATTGAAAAAGAAAAAAAATGCTACAACGCAAAGTTTATTCTTGATTCTTTGTTTTTTTTATTTGACTGTTTCATACTTTAAACCTGTATTTAAACGTAAAGCCTGTAATATTTCACATTAAAGCACATTGTGCTTTTTGCCTGGGTGACACCAGCAATCTGAAATTTTTGACAGCAATGCTATGTTTCATTTGGTGAAGGGCTGCTGTAATGCAGCAAACAATGCTTCTGAAAAGTTCTCCAGGCTGACAGTATTTTAAATATATTAACATACTGAATTTGCCATTAAACGTACTATTATTTGAATGAGAATTATATTAGAAATGAAGCCCTTAATTCATTTTGGATGCACCAGAAGTTTGTTAGTTTTATGGATGGGAAGCAAAACCATTGGCTAACTAAAAATGCGCCTGTTTTAAAATGCCATATGTCGCTACCTGGGGAAGTCATCGTATTGCTACCTACCTAGCTGTCTCGGTGAATGTGACGTGTGACTTGCCTGCTGTTCCCTCGCAGTGGAGGCGTCGGTCCACGGCAGCAATGTCCTCTGCTCGGACAAGACCATCGAGGCGGCCGAGGCCCTCCTGCACATGGACTCTCCCACCAGCCTGAGGGGCGAACGCAGTCCAGGTGAGGGCTATTTTTTACATTACATTACATTCATTTAGCAGACGCTTTTATCCAAAGCGACGTACAATAAGTGCATACAGAGACATCATCAAAGTCACTACAGAACAGACAAGACAAAGCACATCCTTCCCATAATGTAGCAGCTATCCCTAGTAATGAACGTTGACTGTAGTTCACAGTAAGCTGTGGGTAAATCAGCTATACTACACTTCTATTCTAAATACTATTATAAACTATAACAAACAGACAGGAAAACACAGGGAACTAGTACCATGAGGTCCTGGGTTAGAATATCAGTCAAGGTGGAGTCTGAAGAGGTGTGTCTTCAGGCCTCGACGGAACGCAGGCAGGGTTCGAGTAGAACGTAGGGGAATGGGAAGTTCATTCCACCACTGAGGAGCTAGGGTGGAAAAACTCCGCAGACGGGACGAGCGAGAGCCGTTGACACGGAGGGGGGGGAAGTACATATAATACATCAAAAGGAAGACAATTGTGAATTTACGTGCAATCACAGTTTTTTTTCCCAAGTGCCACAATACCATGTTCCAAATATTTCCTGGACAGAAAAAATACTTCCCTGCGCGGTGAGGCCTCCTACCCAAAAACCTCTGCTTCAGGAACGGATTTATCTCCAGACGTCGCGTGACGTCGCAATAACTGTACTAGCCAGAGGCCCTCATCAAGGGTGTCTTTCAGAACAAGTTTACATTATGTGCGTTCAACCAGGCACCTGATTCTGCAAAAAAACAGAATTATATGTGGATGAGCTTGGTAGATAATGTAATGGAAAAGCGCTTTGATATGAAAGCATGTGCTGTCCATATTGTGCAAAGCAGACCCACAAACAGATTTTCTGGGGCCTAATGCACTGAGATTTCCCCTCAAACATGATGGTCCAATAAAGTTCGCTAGCAGGGCCAAAGAAGATTATCAGTCTAAGTTGTTTCTCTAACTTTGGAATAAAATGTTTTGCCATTCCTGAGCGAATGGATGTACCTGGGTATATCGTGCTACTCCATTGGTCCCTGTAGTCCTGACTGAAAACGCAGTCCTGCATCCGTTTCCTGGTTTATTTTGAGCCACGGATGGTTGCTGGTTGATGGCTCCATCACATGACTGATGTCATCCGTAGGGGGCGGTCCTTGCGTGGGAGATGGCAGCAGGACAGGGGGCTCCTGGCACACACCTTACAGCAGTGGGGGTGTACTATCTTATCCCAAAAGGGCCGGTGTCGGTGCAGGTTTTTGTTTTAGCCCAGCACTACGGCAGCTGATTCAACTAATTAACTAATCGTGGTCTTCGGTCAAGTTCTTGATAAGTAGAATTGGGTGTCTTAGTGCTGGGCTAAAACAAAAACCTGCACCCTTGCCGGCCCTTTTCATATAGGATTGGACACCCCTGCCTTATAGCATAAACACCGCGTAACATAACTCTTGACTTGTCTCACATGAGTTTAGTATTAGTCTGTGTGTCTGTACTCGGTAAGGTTATTTCTGTCCGTATTTGTCTTCTGGAATATTTGGAAGTCGACATGGGTAATATGAACTGGAAGCCCTTTGAGCTTCCCAGCTGCCGAAAATGACAACGGTGACCTGTTGAGTGATTGATTAATATGATTGATAAACTGAACTATGGTCAGGTAAATAGATTGATTTCTTGGTTTAACAAGGTACATGCACTATGGAAAAATGCAACACAATTCATTTTTATGCACTAGTTTAATGCTGCCCCCCCCCCCCCCCCCCCCCCCCCCGAAAGTGTTCTATTAAAATTTGTCTTATAACTCTAACTTATAATTTGTTTTCATCAACAAGGGGCTGATGATTTAAAAAAAGATAAAAGATTTAAAAAATAATAATAAAAAGGAAAAAAAAAAATATATAGCTATGGAAAAAGTGAAGAGATCAAATTTCAGTTTCGCAGTTTATGGGTATGTGTCTGTGTAAAATCTAACTTGTTTATATCTGAACAAGTTTATATCCATAAAGAAATAGTAAAAATAACAATGCCTTTGCTTAGGAAGGGTTCAACAATCAGTACTACAAATTACTTCACAAAATATGGCGTGATCTCTTAATTATTTCCATGTATGTGTGTTTATATATGTTTATATATATATATGAAAAATCCTTCAAACTGTTCTAATCGTCTGCCTGCATAACTGTCCTGCTGTAATTTTTAAAATAAGTATTTTTTATAAAGTAATGGTCCCTGTATTTCAGGACATGTTATATTCCCTTGCTTTTTCTCCTTCTGCATAATCATTAACTGGTTTGGTAAGAAAAGAGTCACAGCCCCTACCCCCCACTGATAACCGTGTGTGTCTGTTTGTGTCTCTCTGTGTGTGTGTGTGTGTGTGTGTGTGTGTGTGTGTGTGTGTGTCTCTGTGTGTGTGTGTGTGTGTGTGTGTGTGTCTCTGTGTGTGTGTGTGTGTCTCTGTTTGTCTGTGTGTCTATCTGTATCTGTGCGTGTCTCTCTCTGTGTGTCTGTGCGTCTGTCTGTGTGTGTGTCTTTGTTTGTCTGTGTGTCTATCTGTATCTGTGCGTGTCTCTCTTTGTCTGTGTGTCTGTGCGTCTGTCTGTGTGTGTGTCTTTGTTTGTCTGTGTGTCTCTCTGTGTGTCTGTGCGTCTGTCTGTGCGCAGTGGAGGTGTTCGTGCCGCCCTGTGTGACGACCCCGGAGTTCATCCACGCGGCCATGCGGCCGGACGTGATCACGGAGACGGTGGTGGAGGTCTCCACGGAGGAGAGCGAGCCCATGGAGGTCTGCGCCATCCTGGAGGCCCCCGACATCGAGCCCGCCAAGAAGAAGAAAGGTGGGGGCTCGGCCTCTGGGCCCCGCCCGTGGGTGGGATGTACAGCACAATCACACACGCCCATTAAAAAGGGCACAACAGCACTGCTTTCTCAGGGCTTTTAAGTACCACCCAGTTCCAATGTGTCCCTAACCCTACCCCTCCACGCCTGCTCACTTAGCACTCCTGATAGAAAACGTGTTCTGCACTTCAGCTAGGGCTCACCAAACTGTTGAGTAACAGTTAAAAATAATACTAATAATCACATTTAATAATACATAATTATAATGATGTATTTGCCAGGTTGTGCCGTCAAACGGACTCCACAGTTCTGTGTTGTCGCGCAGCAAATGTCTTCAAGTTTTGCTTTTGTCCGTTTCCGTTCGAAGTGGGAAGGAAGCCGAAGACGTCGGTGTCCAACGGCTCTCCCGAACTGGGAATCAAGAGGAAGCCAAGAGAAGGGAAGGGTTAGTGAATTAACATTTTACATTTAGGCATTTACCAGAATGGCTCACATTCTTTTACATACAATCCATTTACACAGCTACGTACTAAAAGCAGCTATGCTACACAGCTAGGATATGTTACTGAAGTGTGATCTCTAAGAGCCTGCTGCACACCTCCCCATGACAGGTAACACCACGTACCTGTGGGAGTTCCTGCTGGACCTTCTCCAGGACAAGAACACCTGCCCCAGGTACATCAAGTGGACGCAGAGGGAGAAGGGCATCTTCAAGCTGGTCGACTCCAAGGCCGTGTCCAAGCTGTGGGGGAAACACAAGAACAAGCCCGACATGAACTACGAGACCATGGGCCGAGCGCTGAGGTAAAGAGGGCCGTCTCCCGCTCTGCTGTAAGCGGGCCGTCTCCCGCTCTCTGCTGTAAGCGGGCCGTCTCCCGCTCTCTGCTGTAAGCGGGCCGTCTCCCGCTCTCTGCTGTAAGCGGGCCGTCTCCCGCTCTCTGCCGTATGCGGGCCGTCTCCCGCTCTCTGCTGTAAGCGGGCGTGACGGCTCGTGGGCCGAGCGCTGAGGTAAAGAGGGCCGTCTCCCGCTCTCTGCTGTAAGCGGGCGCGACGGCTCCAGCCCAAACTCTGAAGTACAATATGGCAATCGCTGTGCGGGCGGTAGGGTTAAAAAAAATGTATTCAATGTTGGAGCAGGTTGACAACATCTTAAAACGGCAATCAATCCATCCGTACATTTTCTAAACCGCCTCCTCTTGGTCAGATTTGAAGGGGGATGGAGTCTATCCCAGCATGCATTGGGTGAAAGGCAGGAATACACCCTGGAAAGGTCACTAATCCATCAAAGGGTCCACACACCATTCACTCACACATTCTTACCTCAAGGACAATTTCAGGGCACAAAATTAACTTTTCCCCCCCACAGAGTGGCTTGTGGATTCTAAAAATCACCAGTCTTTCAACATTTTACCAGCCACATTACCTCTTACAGTATAACACAACCTGGTTGGTTACCTGCCAAAGTGGCTACTGGAGTAGAAAATCTTACCGGCCACAATCAAAATTTTACCAGCATTTGGCTGGTGGCGGGTGTTAGTTTCACACCCTTTATTTAGA
The DNA here is from genome assembly GCA_029718625.1 of Synaphobranchus kaupii. Lineage (NCBI taxonomy): Eukaryota > Metazoa > Chordata > Actinopteri > Anguilliformes > Synaphobranchidae > Synaphobranchus > Synaphobranchus kaupii. Next base: position 23,327,943 of record CM056395.1, on the reverse strand, counting down.
GTCTCAAATCAACCTAACCTGCATGTCTTTGGACTGTGGGAGGAAACCCACGCGGACACTGGGAGAACATGCAAACTCCACACAGAAAGGCCGGGATTCAAACTCTGTACCTTCTAGCTGTGAGGTGGCGGCGCTACTCACTGCACCACCCTTCCACCCTAAAATGGCAATATTAATATGAAATGACACGAGGCGCTTTACAGAATAAAACCACCAATACAATTGTTCCGTCTTACTTTAAAGTTAACGACGCCACCTGCTGGTAACTGCTACCTGGTGTTTTTGCCGCGTGCCTTTGTCAAGAGTTTGACAGCCCTCCCTGGTGCTTTTAATGTCTGTGTGATTCTGTGGTGACTTTGGTTGAAACACCGGTGTGAAATAAGAGAGGTCTAACCGCCGGTCGCCTGCGTCTCCACCAATCACACAGGTACTATTACCAACGGGGCATACTGGCCAAGGTGGAAGGGCAGCGCCTGGTCTACCAGTTCAAAGAGATGCCCAAGAACATCGTGGTGATCGACGAGGAGAAGGCGGAGCCCGGCGGCGAGGAGCTGGTGTCCGCGGAGAAGTCGTACGAGCGCGTGCCTCCCTCCTCCGAAAGCCTGCTGGCCAAGGGGCCGGGCATCCTGAGGGGCGGCGGCCGCGCCCTGGTACACGCCCCCGGGAGGGGCAAGGCCGCGCAGTCGGCCCCGCCCCCCCGGGTTGTGACGGTCACCAGCGCGGCGGACATCGTGCCGCAGAGCCACACCGCCATCATCCCCACGGCAACCGGGCCCAGGTGAGACCGGGTGACCCTCCTGATGGGTGTGTCAAGGAAGGGGCGGGGTTTGCATCCAGGTTGAAGCATGCACGTAGATCCCGGGGGAGGGATCTTTGGGAAAACATTAAATATTAGCCCTGCCCCCTCCCCCCCGGAAGCTGCTGATTGGCTGTTTTGTAAGTCAGCATCCAGTAAATATCAGATTTGTTTTTTCCGGGAACATTTCACGTCGCCTCTGAAGTTTCAGGTGTAATTAAAGAAAAGAAAAAAAAAGACTGAAAGGAAGGCCATTGGTGCCATTGATCGTTATTGCTTTAAAAACGAATATATCGCCCAGCCCTAGACTGATAGGAGTACAACTGTGTTATCTGGGAAAATTTGTGGTGGATAAATAAAAAGCATTGATTTAAACCTGCCGTTATACAGTATAACCAGGTACATGCGTTGGGCAGTCCCAGGTTATTTTACCCTAGTGAGGGACCACATGGCCAGGTCTCAACTTTGAGTCCTGTTGTCCTGACAGAGTCTGTGTGTGTGTCTGTGTGTGCGTGTGTGTCTGTGTGCGTGTGCCTGTGTGTGTGCGTGTGCCTGTGCGTGTGCCTGTGTGTGTGTGTACACGCAGGACGGTGCGGGTGGCCATGCAGGTGCCTGTAGTCATGACGACGTCGACGGGCCAGAAGATCTCCACGATGGCGGTGCACTCGGGCAGCACCACCCTCCTCACCAACAGCGGCCCCATCGCCGGGGGCGGGGCTCCCAAGGTCCTCTTCCAGACCATCCCCACGGTGATGCCGGCCACCGCCGAGAACGGGGACAAGATCACCGTGCAGCTGGCCAAGATCATCACCATACCCGCCGCCCAGCTGGCGCAGTGCCAGCTGCAGGCCAAGGGGTCCCCTGGCGCGGGGGGGCCCCAGCTTCAGCCTGCTGGGGACCCCCATGGCCATGCGGGCCCTCGCCCCCGTTTCCATGGCGACGGGGGGCCCAGGTGCTGAGGCTGGCGTTGCCGTCGCAGCAGCAGCCGAGCGGCCAGGCCGTGATCCGCCTGGTGGCGCCCGTCGCCAGGCAACCGGAGGCCAGGGCGCACACGCCGGAGCGGGACTCGAGGAGCCCCCAGGATCTCAGCACCGACACCATCGTGGTCACGGTGAAGACCGAGTCCCCGGACTGCTGAGGGCGGGACCGCCGGAGCGGGGGGCGGGTCCGCGGCACGACGGCGGAAGTGACTCTTTCGTTTCGCCTTCCCTGGTCAGGAGGCCGCAGTGCCCCCTCCCAGCCCCGAGAGGGCGCTCTTTCACAAACCAGGTCCCCTTCCTTGTGTCTGTTACAGTCCGAAGCGACGGTAAGGACGGCCCGGGGCTGACGAGGACCCCCCTCCCCCCCCCCCCACGTCCCTCGAACGTCCGCCCCACGCTGGGCTGGGAGGAGGGGGCAACAGGAGTCTAAATCGCAAAGGAAACACTGAGCAGCATGGGGACCAAGACCAATCACTACAGTTTCACACACATGCTAAAAACACAGCAAACACTAAAACTCAATTACTGAAACCAAACTGATCTCGGGTGGGAGGTGGGAGGTGGGAGGGGTGAGGGGGGAGGGCGGGGGGTGTGAATTAAGGTTTGTAACACTTTGTATAAAAGGATTTTCGCATTTTCAGAGCAAACCAGCAAATTGTTAGACTATCACTGTGCGCACGGTGCTAGTGAGAGCTTCACAGAATCGTTCAGAAGGAGGGGGCTGTCTCCCGACGGCTCCTACAAAAAGTAAAAGGGACTTTGTATGTATAAAGACTATACAGTTTATGAAATTTCAAAACAACGAATCAGCCTTAGATTAATCTTTTTTTTTTTTTTAAATATGCTTATTAGCTTTTTGTGTAAAGCTCTTTTTGATACCTTATACCAAGCACAGTGTTATTAAAAACTAAGGCAACTCGTTTTTTGTATTATAGTTTGGAGTTCTCGTCAGGATATGAGTTACAGCAAAGCTTTAGCTGTAACCTGCTCACTAGTCTGTAGACATTTCTGTTTGACTCGACCGTCTGGCTTTCTCAAGAGGCCACACTCAGCATGAATTCTAGCAGCTATTGTAGCTTTTCACTTTCATATTTTTCCTTGTTTTATTTTTTTAGTTGAGGGGGAGAGAGAATGACTTCTGTGTTCGGACTGAACTAGTTTGTATATTCAACATTTGAAGTATATTCTATTTTGTTGTACTCTTGGTTCAAAGTGTATTCAAGTAGATTTTACTGAAATATAAAAAGACTTAAAACAGCCGTGTCTTGTGATTGTTGTTCAAATGTCAGTGCCCGCCTTTAACAAACGACCCTTTCAATCCCTGAAGGCTGTGTGAAGAGAGCTGTGCCGATGAGACGATGTTTTTTTTTTTTCTCCCACGTAATACAGCTTTCAATGTGAACGACAGTCGATGAAATCCACACATTTTAACTTGAAACTGAAAGGAGTTCAGATCATCTCCACCAGGGGGCAGTGTGCTACAAACAATAGAACGCAAGGCAAAGTCAGGCTGTGGCAGAAGAGTGTATGTAGTGACTAATGCGCGAGTGCTATATGGAGCCCAGATTGTGATGGCAGGTTCAGAAATACAGAGGCTAAGAGACTTGGACAGGATAAAATTAAACAAATAAATTCAGTTTGAGCATCCTGAGGAGTTATCAGAAAAATTAATGAAATATTGAGAATATGGTTTATATATCCACACCATGAATTACATTTTATTTTAGATGGACCATGTGTTAGTTTACAAATCCTTAATATAGTAATGATTAAATAAGAGTTTATGCTGTGTACGCCATTGCTGGTTTAATCAGATTAGACCGCATTATAAAACCTTTCCTATAAGGACACAGGACCAGCCTAACAAGCTTATCAAAAGTGTTGGCTACAGTGTAAATAAGATTGGACTTTTTAAATAAAGAGCAGAAGTTGACATGAAATCTCCTAGTTCACTCCGGTCTCGTAACGACATGATTTAAAAACGCCTTAATTTATGAGTAAACGGCCCGTACTGGGTGCTGGCGCCACGTCCAAATGGGAATCATCGAGTTTATCGAGATGGCCTGGGAATTCATCTGCTATGCCGTGGGGAACGCGTTCCTATTTCAGAAGAAATTCAATCAGGAAGTTGGCGCTCTACTCGCCTGGTGATTTAGTCTCTCCGGTTTACCGCCTCGCCTCTAGGTAAACGATACGGTAAATTTCGGTGACAACCACGAGGTCTAACTAGGGCTCTAAAACTACGACCAAACTAAAACGTTAGTTACGTGTGTGTAAAGCACAGAAACAGTCGTACCCCTCTGCACCAGTACGTGGATCCAGGTTGTGCCGTTGAGCTGAGAATCTGCGACTGCAAGTGTTGAGCGGTGCAGTGCTGTTTAATATTGCACACTTTAATGCCTGCAGGATGAAGGGCTATGCTAGGAATGGTGTTAACCAAAAGTCTTTTAAATGTACACACAATCAAGGGTGAAAACCATTTAGAAAATACTGATGTTTATTATTTTTTCCCCACAAGAATTTTACTTTAGAAACCAGGCTGGAGAAATTAAATAAATTACACACAAAAAAAACAAATGAAAAGGTTAATTGTTAATGCGTTCAGTTGCATAAAAAGGTTATTTACATTCATCTTTCAATAACACAAAAGGGAAATTATTTTGTTACACAGCACTGAGGTAGGTATAACTCACTATAATATCCTAGTGTAAACAGTAAGAACATTGCAGCGATTTGGGTATATGTACAGTATATATTACCCAAACATTTTGTGGGTCCGTTACACCCACTGGACTTCAATTCCCATGAGCCCCAGCAAACAGTTACCCAATATTTCACACATTGAGCTGGCCTGGTAACGACATCCTCCCCCCATCTCTTGAAGGTTATACATCTTGCATCTTTGCCAGCTAAAAACCTGAGTGTTTTTCCATGGTTGATTTCTGCATAATGAAAACGATTCACAATGCCGTCAGTTTGCATTTTATAATCACGGTTAATCAGACTAAATGTGTATGACAGACAGCTGGGACTCCATACAGGCTTCCTGTTTCAGAATTTTTTTTTTGCTTTAAAGGGAAGCAGATCAAAAGTCTAAAACTAATGGCAAAAAGCAATGCACGTCAATCCGTTGACTTGTTGATCATTTGGATTGTGATGTGTACCAGTTTAATAGCAGCAGTGGGCCTTGTGAAACTATGATAAAGTAGCCCTCTGTAAGTAATTAACCTCCATTGTGTGTAGAGTGAAATGAAATTGATACCTCTTAAAACGTACGTACTACGTAGAGAGTTTCTTAAGACTGAATTGCTCGATGACATTCACACCGCACCCAGAAAAAAAGCAGTTAATTTTGTGTTAATAAAATACAATTTGCTGTGCTGTAGCTCCTGCTGTGCTCAAGCAGGCGATTTGAACGTTAAAACATACATACATACACACACACGCACACACACACACACGCACACACACACGCACGCACGCACGCACGCACGCACGCACGCACGCAGCGGTTAACAGTCAGACCGCGGCCCCTGAACCAGAGTTCCCATAGGGGCCCCTGTGCCAGGCTAAGGCTGGACCGGCCGGTCAGTTGGGGGCAGGAAGCTGAAGTCGCAGACCAGGGACAGGTGGTCCGAGGGGTAGTTGAAGGACGGCAGGCGGTTGGGTCCGATCTGCTCGGCGGTGGGGAACCCCAGCACGGCGTCCACGCCCAGGGCCCGGTGCGAGTACCAGATGTAGTCCAGGGTGTGGCAGCTCTCCCCGGAGGGCCGGATCTTCCACGTGGTGTAGGACGGCTCCGTCAGCCCGTCGGCGCTCAGGCGCTTGTAGGCGCTGTCCAGGTCCAGGCTGGACGAGGAGAAGCGCCGGTACACGTCCTCGCCGGGCTCGGCGTTGAAGTCGCCGCAGACCAGCAGCGGCACCCCGCAGCGCCCCCCGCTGGCGGCCTGGAGGTTGCGCAGCAGGTCCGAGCCCTGGGCGCTACGGAGACGCTCCCACCCGCTTCGCGCCTTCAGGTGGGTGACCGCCACGCACAGGGACCGCCCCGTCGCCCGGCAACGCAGCGTCTGGATGACGGCCACCTGGTTGGTCTTGAGCATGGCGGCAGCCAGCCGCACGCTGGCGCTGTCCACCAGCTCGAAGCGGTCCCTCCGGAAGAACAGGGCACAGCCGTCCGGGCCGTTGTTGCGCTCCACGTCCAGGCAGGGGGACCAGGGCTTGGGGCAGAAGGTGCCGTGGTAGCCCAGGCTGTAGAGGACGGGCTGGAAGGTGTCGAAGTAGTGATCCACTTCCTGCAGGCACAGGATGTCGGGCCTGTACGTCAGAATCTCCTCCAGGATTAGGTACTTGCGCTCGGACCAGTTCAGGGCTTCTAAAGGGCACTGCACAAAGCTGTCCTTGCCCTCACCCAGAGCTGAAAAAGCAACAATTAGCCACACAGTCCTAAACTAGCAGCGCCTTTTTACCTTGCCAAATGGATTACAATTTTAGCACGTCGCTAACTCTTTGTGGTCCTTGTAACTAGCTTCAGAACCATTATTCCTGGGTCACCAACCCTGGCCTTGGACAGTCACGGAGTATGCTAGTATAGACCCAGGAATCAAGCTGAGGTAAGCATATGGAGTATTCAGCTGCTTTAATCGATGCGTTGAGTGGGGAGTAAGATAAGAAGCCAGCCAGACAGACAGAAGCAGGGCTGGTGACCCCAGTGTAACCCTTAGGGCAGCTCTAACGGGGCCCAGCGGCCCTACCTTGGGCGAGGATGTTCCACTGCATAACCCGGATGGGGCGGCCCTGGTGGGCGGAGCCTCCGGGGAAGACGAAGCCGCGCTGGAATCGCGGTGGCCGGTTGCGCAGGACCTCCTCGCACTGCCTCCGCAGCTCGTCTGCGTCGCAGGGCTCCACGTCCGGCGCCCCCTCCTGGCAGGGCTCCGTCTGCGGCGTAGGGCCGCTGCTCAGCGTCTGGGCCAGGGCGTTATACAGCCTGCTGGAGCTACCTCCCATGGAACACACTGGAACACACACAAAGACAGGCAGGGTTAGTCTCATGAAAACTCTTCCTCTTTTTCGCTTTAATCTTCTCCTAAGATTAACTATGGGGTATCTAATTCGAAAAGGGCAGGTGTGGGTACAGGTCTTTGTTTTAGCCCAGAACTACGACCCCTTATTCCACTAATTAACTAATCTTAATGTCTTCAATCCAGACCTTGATAAAGAGAAGCAGGTGTCTTATTGCTGGGCTAAAACAAAAACCTGCATCCGCATTGGGCCTTAAGACTGGCACCCCTGGATTAACCTGACGGCTTTAATTAAGAGTACACTCATTTCAAACATCGGTGAACATAAATACCTAGAGCCATTCTCCGGAAGTGCAGTTGGATCTGAATAGCAGCGTGAAACGGCCGTCAGTAAATTGATAAACTTAACGGTGTCTGTAGTTTTATGGGAACAAGACAGAGGAGTCTCAGAATTATGGGACCAACTGTTCACACACACACACACACACACACACACACACACACACACACACACACACACACACACACACACACCTTTCCATAACATAAACATGAACACTTGGAGTAAGCACTGTTAATGAGACTGGATAAACATGAATTTGGTGATAACACTCCTTTGCTAAAAAGTCCTTTGCTCATATTTTGTTGATTGAATCGTTTCTCAGGGCACTATGACTGGATCCCACTAAATCCCTCAGCTGAAGTCAGTCTACAGGACTGATCCCGTTGTGACCTCTATAGGACGGCTCCAGCTTCCCCGACAGGCACAGGGTGACGGAGTAAACCCTATTAATCTCACATATTATGGGATTGCGCCTGGAACTGGCCGTCTCAATCTATCATCTGCTCACCTGTCTGTCAGTGGATTACACCTCTGAGGACATCAACCCAAAGATTCCAACCACTGTTTGGGGGCAATGATGGTCATTTTCTGACTAGAATGAACTACAAAATAAAGCCAAAGGCTCTGTAGGTTGCTGGTGCATGTAAAGACGTCCAAAAGCCGAATGTGTGCGCTGGATGCCAGGATTGACAGTACTGTTCTCATTACAACTACAGCACTGCGCCATCTGCTGGATGGGAATGGAAGTTGACAGCCTTTGACAAAAAGATGTCAAATTTCATCATTGGCAGTACACCGCAAAGATGATAGCACCACCTGCTGGAACACAGTGGAAGTGGACATTTTATGTCCCGTCTCAACACCGGGTAAAATGGGACGGGAAACTGCCAAAACTCCAGAAACGATCTGACAGACGCCAGCTAACCGCGGTTCCACTTGATGCGATATGAACGTTTACCCAAACAACATAAATCATTGTTCTACAATTTTTTTTTAAAATTTCCTAAAAAATAAAAATTGCTAAATAGCTATTGTGACACACACAAGGAAATGAAGAACAAATAGAAACCGGCCCGGACAAGCACTGTGCAGAGCCGGAGCAAAGTGAACGGGGAAGAGATGACCCTGACTGACGGTGAAGGTCATCGGCCTTCATGCTGTTAACCTGAAACCCGGCCCGTTGCCCCCCACATTCCTCTAGCGCTGGAGGCTCTGAGCCAACTCCCATTCCGGGCCCAATCCGTCTTCCAGACAGCCTCGCCGTTTGGAGCCAAAGTCGTCCGAGCACCCGGCTTCCTGGAGAGCCGGGGTACATCTCGGTGGAGCTAAGTCCCCCTGGCAGCGGCAAGGCTGAGCTTCCGTTAAGCACCAGCCCCGCTGTGACAGAGAGAAATGGCCGTGCTAACGTGTCACCTTGCATCAAAAAGCGTCGGCTCGGTGCTCTCAGAAGCGATTTCGGGCCCTGCCGTCAGGACGTTGTCAGGAAGCGGTGCTAAATGGGGAAAGGTCCCTTGGAAAAACTCCAGGGGCTTGTATCAAAGTAAGATTCACGAGTTAGCTGGATAACTGCACTCAGGAAAACCCGGAACAGCTCTTTGTACTCCATGTTCCAGATCTGGGAGGGTTCCAGGTTTTACGTGCAGCTATGCTCAGTAGTCCTGTTTTGTGATACAGGCCCCAAGAAGCGAGACCTGTAAACTCGCCTGTTAGTGAAATAAGCCGCCGTTTGTTAGCACTGCAGCTTCAGAGAACGGCGTGGCCGATTATGTTTGCGGTTGGGTTACATTTTTTAAATCATGAAAAAAAAAAAAAAATCATTAAATTAAAAAAGGAAAAGACAAAAACAGTTTTCCATGTTGCACACTCTGTTACATCCTTGCTATGAAGAACTCGGAACACACTCTTGAATTTAAGTTATAACAATGTAAATAATAGTTTATTTTTGGCTCTGAATTATTTTTGAAGCAGATGTGACTGTACAGTACAACATGGTTTCTATTTGAAGAGGTTCCATTGGAAAGAATAGTCAGCTGTTCAGACTCATCCTTTTATCCCCTTGTCCTTGGGATCTAGTATACGTTTTACAAAGGACTTATAACATTGTCAGCTGACAAACCAGTAGCAGGACTTTTCTTCCCACGATCCGTCTTAACAGACTGTGCAGGAACTGCTTAGATTATATTTTTATTATCATTGGGATGGCAGGTATGCCATCCGCCAAGTTAGGGCTTGGCGGGGCATATCTACACATTACTATATACTTTACATAGAATTATCATCAAGTGTAATGTTGCTGATGACATGTAGATCTGTTAAAATGACCACTGAAATGCATTTCATTTTAATGCCATGAACGCAGATAAAATGGCAAAAGCACTTCATATAGGAGGAAGCAAAAGCACTTCATATAGGAGGAAGCACGTCTGTTGGTTCACATGCATCAGTATGTGTTCATTCCCATCTCCAATCCTTTCGCGCTCACGCTCCATTTTGAAAACGAGAGATGCAATAAAAAAAAAAAAAGTAATTAAAAAATTCATAACAGCAGCAAGCATGGAGGCCAAGTCTCTATTACATACTGCACAGCGTCAGTTACGAGCATCGGTCCTCACTCAAATTCCTTCTGTAAAAAACAGCGCCAAACCAGTAGAATGTCGAATGAAAACCTTCTACGTGTGCGACTCTACAAAGCTGAGTGACCAAAAGCATGACATTTACTTTTTTCCCCTCACTGGCCAGAGTGGCTTGTGGATTATAAAAAAAATCTCCAGCCATCTTCAACATTTTAGCAGCCACATTACCTTTTACAATATAACACACCCTGGCTGGTTACATACCAAAGTGGCTGCTAGAGTAGAAAATTACCAGTATTTGGCTGGTGGCTGGTGTTATTTTCACACCCTGTGGTATTGAACTGAATGATTTTACCTTTCGCTGCACGCTTAGCGTAGCATGCCCTCCTCCTTGCGCACATAAAGCTGACCTCAGACCGAATGAGGACACATGCAGGCAGGCGGATGAAACCAGGAGAACAGACTCTTGCCACAGCGAGGCTGAATTCACCCCTTACGCAATCGTTTCCACTTCGCAACGGACCAATTAGTCCCGTTTGTCGGGTTTATCAGCAGAGTCTCGTCGCCCACAGTCAGCGCGAGTCTCCTGGGTACCAAGGTGACAGCGCGTCGCCGTGACAATGCCCAGGCCGCGAGACTCCCGTGTGTATTGTCATTTCTCACTGAACTGGAGCTAATGAGCACTGATTGTTCTGTGAGTAGAGGACACTCATCAGAGCTGGGCAGTTTGCCTCTACTAACCGCAGCATCGGACGTTGAAAAGCGTTACGGCTTACTCGCTGGAATTCGGTCCTTTTGTGCCGTTCCGTCTTCGGTCCCCGGCTGTTGATGGAAAATTTGCCGAAGCACTGAAGCGTTTAATTTGCTATAAATATTCACTTTATCAAGATAAACGGTTCTGTGCATCCCTTATTTAAATAGTTTGGCCATCGTTCACTATATCTCCTCTGCTGCAATTGTTCATTCACAGCCAGCTTGACCCTAGTAGCTGTAAACTGTTTTGAATTACTGCAAAAGAACTGAGATGTAATTACACACACACACACACACACACACACACACACACACACACACACACACACACACACACACACACACACACACACACACACACACACACACACACACACACACACACACAAGCTGTAATCAAGAAAGAAAAGACAAAAATAAATGATAATCAGCTTACCAATGACTTCCATCTTCCAACTCTGTGTGTGTCTGTGTGTGCGTGTGTGCTGTGGACGTGTGTATGCAGAGGTGAGTAATGAGAAGCGTTTGGGACGGAGCGTATGTGTTCCTCTGCAGATGAGCGGTGCTACTGTCTCTCGGGCACATGACCGGTGTCCCTAAGCCCGTGTTGAACGTGGCGGTGACAGGCGGGATTACGCGGTAAAGACGTCAGCGGGCCAAACGAGCGACTGTGGGAACCGCGGGATGCGGCGACAGAAGGCCACGCACGCAGAGCGTTGCGACACCCCGATGCGGAGCGTTCAAATTTCCCCAGCGTTCCCTCCATTCCAGCTTTCCAGCTTCCGAGAGATGGAGAATACTGACGGCCAACGGCGGCTTTTTCTCCAGACTGCGTGTAAAAGAAGTCATTCTCCGTGTTCTGTGGTGTTCTTTGTATTGCCCTTAAGCATTTCTTCATCCACATTTAAAAAGAAAAAAGAGAACAAGTATTTTTTCCCGTTTAAAGTGACGGCTTTGTTAGCCGTGCTTTACGCAAGAGGAAGGAGGTCAGATCTTGGTACAGAAAAACTGAGAAGTGTGGCTGTGGGAATAGGACATTGAGTTTTGAAGAACCGACATTGCCGAGTGCTTCTATACAATCACACACCCCCTGTAACCCCTTAACAATATCAAGCACTGAGGCGCAAGGCCTCTTCCGTCAGCTCGCAACTCGAAAACCTGCGAGGGCTGAATGCATCATTAGACTAATAGACTTGCTGAAACTTGTTGACCCTCACTGGCCTGAGCAGTTGTCTTCACCGCCTGCACACAGAAGCTTTTTGAGTGTGGCTTTAACTCTGCCATGATCCACTTCCCCTGCAAACCACCATAAAGCAAAGATACTCTATCAGCAGTACCCAAGATGGTGGACTCCACCAGGGCATGAAATTAACTTTTTCACCCAATGGCCAGAGTGGTTTGTGAATTCTAAAAATCACCAGCCATTTTCAGCATTTTACCAGCCACATTACCTTTTACGATAGAACAAGAGCCAGTTGGTTACCTGCCAAAGTGGCTGCAAGAATAGAAATCTTACCAGCATTTGGCTGGTGGGCGCATTTCATGTTAAACATTCTGCTCCGGCGTCTCTAAGCTGGGAACCTCTCAGGATCAAATATCAAAGACTTTCAGTTCCTCAACTGGAGTTCTACAGCCAAGCCTGACTGCAGATACTCTCACTCCCACAATGCACTGCACCAACATCTGCGTGCCCACACCGTCGTGCCTGGGGGAGGGGCACGGGGGTATTTTTATCTGCGGTCTGCTGTGGAGGAAATGTCAGCCAGTCAGAGGTGGACGTGGAGAGACGTTACAACCGACAGCATCCGCTGCCTTCTTCCCAGCATGCTCTTGGTGAGTCGTACGCTTGGCGGAGAGACAGGTCCAGCTGGCGCCTCTGTGTCGGACGCGGTAACGACGCCTCACGGGTCTGTGTGGCCCAGCACCACTACGCACCTCCGCGTCACCGTAGACATTGCGCCTTTTCCGCCGCATTGCGCTTGACCACAACTTGACCGCCATCTTGCGTGCGGCTCTAACGACCTCACAGCCAACAAGCACCACCTCTCCTCGCCCCAAAAATAAGACCCCCGCTCTGGAAGGTGAATTCCCCACACTGCGGGGGGATGCTAGTTCATTGAGGGGGGGGGGGGTCCTGCCTTTTTATTAGTATCCAAATTCCAAAGCATGTCACTGAGTGGGTTCCATTTAGCAAACCGGTGTGCCGGTTGGTGGCGCTCTCCGGAGGTTTTCTTGTTTATTTAAATCGAACCAGAACCAGCGCAAACATGGCTCAACAAGCCGACCCAGCCGTAATCGCTGAGGTCATCGTCATCATAAGGTTACGCCGCCCGGCGCATCAAAAGTACGCCGGTTCTTTTAAATCGCACGCAATCAGTGCTAATCCGGCTAACCTGGTCCATGCCCGGGTGCTTAATCAAACCCACTCCCTCGGTGGTGAGAGAGTGAGGTAACATACCACCGAAAATGGGTGGAGCTACAATTAGCCCTTAACCACTGACTTGCTTGAACCAATAGAATTGGCAAAACACAATGACTGGTTCAAGTTAATAGCAGCATACGGTAGGTCGAGCCACTTTTGGCGATATGATCACAGGTTCATGTCGCTAACGTGTCGCCTCATTGCGTGCACTAAACTAAAACGTGTGCTAGGACAGCATCACCTTAAAAGTGCCAGGATCAGCAGCAGGACAGTACATGGGAATACACCATTGATTTGGGTGTGTTAGGGGATATGGGCAGGGAGTGGTTGTTTTACACATTCCTCGGGAATAATGGGCAATTTTCACACTCGATGTGCCGTTAGCAGTTAGCGACATGGATCATTTCCCTCAGCAGCCTAGCCTGTAGGCTCAAAAGGACGGGGAAAAAAAATGCTACACTCACAGATGTTAAAATGTCAAGCGAGAGAGATAATGTGCTGGTGTGTATGTGGGGTTAGGGAGAGATTAAGCCGAGGATTACACCGTCCAGATGTTATGATACTGATTAGCCTTCAGGCAGGACTTTTGTACTTATGTACAAAAGCTCACAAATTACTTAAGCGCTAACGTTAGCTAAACTGGCATGTTTTTTTAGTTCCCCCCAGAGGACACGCTTGAAGGTCGTGACAAATGCAGTTCTGAGGACAGTGAGGTGTTTTGGGGGCAAGGGGGCGATACCCTGCTGCTGAGCTCAGAGACTTATGTAACAGGGTGATTGGATGACCCAAATGCCAGGGTGCACCAGTGTGTTACGGGTGTAAATGTGGAGAAGTGCGTCACATTGCGCACAAACAAAAGCGTCATTAACGTTGCCAGGAACCTGTTCTAACGTGGCTTAAAAATAAAAAATAAAAAACTCCCATCTGCAGTACAGTAATGTCAACTTTTCACCAATGCTACCGTTCTATTTCAGCTGAAACATGGACATAGATCATAAAAAAATTGTAAGAATGTACTTATCACATGCAGTGTAAAAAAAATACAAATATATATATATACTCAAGAGATAGCATTCAAAATGAACAAAGCCGTCTTCAACGTTGCTGCTCTACCGTGGTGTTATCTTAACTCGGCAAACACACAGTATCGATTCAGCAGGTGCAGTGGTTGAGGTTAATCTCCATGCTCTGCCTTCCATAAGAATGTACACTTCAGTGTTCCTTACCAGAACGAGACCTGCGATCGAAACGTTCCTTTGCACCGTCCGCGTCAGTTCAGAAATGTGAAGTTTGTGCAACCTTGACCCACCCCTCCCGAGGACAGCCACTCAGAAACACTCACGGCTGTTGTGCTCCAACGTCAACATAAAACACCATGGTTCTATAACTAGTGCTCCACCTGCTGGTCAGTGGGAGAAACGCGCATGAGCGTTATCAGTCTTCCCAAAGTTAGAGCACTGCTCCCCCTCAGTCCCAAATAAAACCTTACATAATGTTCACATTTAACATTGCTGAAACTATGCCAAGTTTGGCTATAAAGAACAACACCACAACACTGTCATGTTCCTGAACTATCTAGAGGAGCATCTAATTGGTACACATTTAATTCGTTTTCATGAGTGTCCAGAGAAAGCCTAATTAAGTTAGTGGAGTAGTTATTAAAGACAGTATATTTAAGCACCCCCCCATTTTTCCCCCACAAGCACTTCAAACAGACATATCACATCATTATAACCGAATTAAGCATTTTAAAGGTGTATAGCTATTGGGGTTTCCTACCATTGCAACAATGGAAACATTTGGAGACCAAAGACACGTCATCAGTATAAAGCCAAACTTTAGTGACAATCCTGTCCCTTCCTTGCTCAATTTGAAATTTCCATTCTGGTTAAACAACTAAATTCAACTTAAGATTGAAATGCAATTTGATTCACCAATTAATTGCCAATCAGAACTCATAGGCTGAATTTATGGCCGAAATCCACTTGACTCCTGCCATCTGTACTGGAATTAATTTACATTACATTTTACATTACATTATCGGCATTTAGCAGACGCTCTTATCCAGAGCGACTTACACAACTTCTTATTCCATTTATCCATTTATACAGCTGGATATATACTGAAGCAATTCGGGTTAGATACCTTGCTCAAGGGTACAACGGCAGTGTCCTACCTGGGAATCGAACCTGCAACCTTTCGGTTACAAGGCCAGTTCCTTAACCATTATACTACACTGCCGCCCCGTTACGTCCATGACTGTTCCGCTCCGTGTTGTTCGGCAGACCCGACTAATCCATCCGCTGGAGATTTCGCGGCATAGCGACAGCGGAGATGTATGCGCGTTCCGCTCATCTCGGTTCCACTCCGTCCGCCAGCTCTCTTTGCGGCAGACTGGACCAGCGAGCTGTGAAACCGCCGTGGCCCAGAGGTAGGGCACGCTCTCCCTCTGTTCCTCTGTGCCGAAACACGCTCACACAGCTGCACCCTGCGACCTCCACCCCCACAGCGCACCTGTGCCCGCAGGCCTCCGCTATGAGGAAGGGAGAGTCCCAGTCTGACCGCAGCAGGGCGGGGCAGGGCTTTGGGTTCTCTCAGGCGGTCTCACTCTTTAAATAAAGACTTGTGGGCTGAAGTCCTGGCGGGTTATGGCGGTCTTCTGTCCACGGCAGGGGCACGCCACGAGGGCAGAGCAGTTCCAGGATTGTTGTGCCAACTCCTGCTCTGAATCATTTCATCAGATCAGTCGTATCTTGATCTGACAAGCATCAGCTACAGCCGTAGACTGCAAGTGCATCCTAACGATTTTACTGTGCTCCAGGACAGCAGTGAACCAGTGTAGTTTATGGTGCGGTCAGAAAACTAAAACTAAGATAACAGCTAAAACGGGCTGTTTTCTGGCGATTCATCACCAGATCATCCGCATAAAATAAACTTGTTTTATTTTTTTGGTTCACATGCATTTAGTCGTTTGCCAATTGTTGTACTCATGAAATATCAGCTATATGCCTTATGCAGGCATTCCCCTTTAGTTTGAAACGCGAGTGCTCAACGGCCCGCCCGCGGGGTCAAAGGTCACACAGGGTGAGATTTGATCCCGTTAGCCACAGAGCTGGTGTGTCGGCCCATGTGCCGCTTACACAAGTACTCTTGTCCCGTCTCGTTAAGACAGACGGCTCCCGAACAGACCGCAAGACCAGCCGGGAGTGACGTTCAGAAACCCAAGAAGCTGGCAGTTACTATGGGAACCGGGAAGTGGCTGTCCATGCGTGCGCGAGGCCACGCGGGCCTTGCCAAACTCACAGATACGGGACGAGAGACTCATTCTGACCGAGTTACAGAGTCACGGTGGCGCATTACGGCGACTTTCTGCATGACGAGCTTTTCCGTCTCGTCACCAGCTTCAGTCGTCCCTCGCTTCACGGCCACGGCGGAAGGAGAAGCAGGGAGAACAACCGGGCTTGGATTAAGCCCTGCTATTAATCACCGCTTTTAAGAACAACCGGGCTTGGATTAAGCCCCACTATTAATCACCGCTTTTAATAGTGCTGCTGCGGTGTCCCTCAAATCAATTTGTGGTCGTATTTACGGAGACAATTTGTGCGATGATTATGGCCCTTTGCATAATTGCGGCCGGAATTTAAGACGGGAGAGATTCATTAATCAAATAAACACGAATTAAGGCCTACCTTCTGATCGCAATTAATCTGCCAAACATTTGCGCAATAAAGGGTGGCCCACCTGCTCTCCGTAAACATGAATTAAGGAGTCCAAAGAGATCTTTCCCATCTTCTATACAGAAACAGTTTAACATGATTCAACACTGGGCTCTGAGTGCATGTTTGTGGGGAAAAAAGGGTTCTAGCAGTTTACAGAGATTGCTCGGATTGGACTATAGGCCTATTAAACTTACCTTCCCTAATTCTGCTATTCGGCTGTCTTATATCTCGTTATATCTTGTGACGTAAATCCATGTGGGCAAAAAAAAAGAAAAGAAATGAAACCCCCCACTCAGTAGCCCCCTGCTAACAGATGGTGGATTGTTCCCCTAGTGAAGCAACACATTTTGACTGGCTTTCCATTTTGTGACATCTGACAAGTACAAAGCCTTCAGGTGTTGTGAGGTATGCGGTTTGGCGGCATTAATAATGTATGAGCAGCAATATTAAGAGAAAAAGCATCAGCAGGGGTTGGAGTTCGGCCAGACGTAGGGTTCAAAAAGACTCGAGAGTAGGGCTGGGTATCGAACCTCCATACTTTTTAAGCACTGGCCGAATCATGTCCGTAATACCGAGTATCGAAAACTGTCAAGAGTATCAAAAAAGTATTTGGTGCCAATTTTCGGTACTTTTTGGCAAAAATTTGTAAAATGATCTGTTAAGCACCAAATCTTTAGCCCCACCAGAGGAACTCTCGTTTTTTTTTCTTGATTTAAAGCATCATTTTCTTCATTTTATACAGCTGTTTGAGTTGACAACATTAAACACTGAAGCATTTGAGAGGTTTCGGCTTATTTTTTTGGATATTGTTGGAAAAATATCTTTACACTCAGCAAAGAAAGGTATCGAAAAAAGCATCGATATCGAACACCAGGTATCGGTATCGAGAGACCGGTAAAGAAAAATTTCAAACGATACCCAGCCCTACTAGAGAGTCAATGGTTGTATTTGTAATATCTGCTAAAAAACAGAATATGAATGGACAACACCATGGAGGCAGGATGGTCACTGCCACCCGTCTTATTTCTGACGATTTTTTTTCAAGGTTCTGGTTCCCTTTTTAGGGACAGAGCAAATGCATCGGTTCTGACACAAAGCATACACATTACCACTTTTCATTAATGCAACTTGTACAACTGCCGAAAAATAAATAAATAAAAAGACCACCACACCTATTTTGGAAAATGGTCCAAATAAAAAAAACAGGAAACAAATGTAGGCCTAAAAGATCAGGAAGCACAATGGCATGTTATGTAAATAAAATGTAATGACATTCGGGCAAATCCACTTACATTGCCATATTTTTAAAACGGTTAAATTGGCTCAACAGGTTGACAGGTAATAGGCCACTTCCTCCGTTAAATGAGCCGTACAGCTTGCCCAGCCCTATGGCTCAGCCTCTGTCCATAACGGCAACAGAGCAGGAAACCATTCTTTTAATGAGCCTACAGATCCAATCTCGGTTTGCAAGGTGGAGTCCAGCAACATCCTGCCGACTTACTTTCCGCGCTGTTTCCCAGGGTCATCCCTATTCCCCAGCTCTGTATAGCACATAATCGGAACCTGAAAAATATGTTCCCCAGCTCTGTATTCGCTTAATATGACATGGGCTATTGTGGGTTAGGGTTATAAACTGGATAATATTTATTAAACATTTTAACTTGAAACAGGTCATATTTGACCCGAACACAATAGGAGGGTTAATGTGTGTTAACAGAATACTGAACTGGGGAACATAGGACCCTGGGACCATAGATACACTGCTGGTAAGTTAGGCTACTTCATGAAACATTACATTCTGCTGCAATTTAGACGTGGAACTCGTTATTGAGCATTTTGTAATTTAACGTTGAAAGTCAGTGCATTAAACACAAATACCAAAAGGCGTACATAAGATCCAATGTTAAACGTAACAAAAAGCAAGTTAGCAAATTGGGTAGCTGGCTAGCTAAATATCAACAATGCACAGCAGTAGCAGCTAGGCTACGCATGACAATATTGAACATTGTTGCTGTATGTGCGTTGGCACCATGCTAAGCAAGGATTGTCCCTTGAAGGCATATGAGAAACAGCGAAGTTAGGCTATTTCTCCAGCACTTATCAAACTCACCGTTTCTGGAGTCTACGGAACCAGATGCCGGTGCTGCTTTCGATGCCACTGCTGTGATATTCGGGTTCTTCACACAAACTGAGTGACAGCACCGATATTTCGCTGGAGGGAAGAGTCTCTTTAAACCTCCGGATCGTTTAACCGGTAAACACAGTGTAGAGACGCGCAACACCGGTACTATGTCTCTCTGTAGCAGGGCCGAACACAATCTACCCGGACCTTGATACATTCCGTATTCCGTTTCCGTTACAATCTGAACGAGAATAACTACCGGTTGCCTGGGAATGCAGCTACACCATCCTTGCTCTCATAATATAGGCTTAAAAAATTGACAACAGCTTGGTAAATAATTGACCAATTATTCAGAAAAACATACTCCAATTTGTTATTTGACTGAAACAATTAACGTATCTTACTTCGTTACGTAGTTGGCAAACATCTGACCAAGTTACAACCTGACGTAAAGGATAGCAATAAGTTTTTGCAATAGGGGTGGCTGTGGTAATACAACAGTCAGAACCGTCTATTTTGTTGTTTATTCTGGGAATTGTACATCTTGTGTAAAGTATGAACAAAATTTAAAACTGTTCTTGAGGAAAAATGTTTGAACAATACTATTTTAGACTGGAATGTATGCACGTGTGGAGGCAGCGAGTCCCTTATTTCTACGGAAAATGGACTGGGCTGTAACAACTTTAGAAGGCGAAAAGTCCACTGATTTGGTGGTGGGTGTTAAACGAAGTTCCGCCCCGTTAACAAAATGTTCTGAACATTCCTGAACTTACATAATCTTTCGAGCAAGCGTTGTCTATAAATAGGCTACACACAAACACACACTGTAAATATTTAACTTTTCAAAATACTTCAGTGAGTCACACAGTGATTGAGGTGATTCATTGAATTTAAGTAAATAATAGGCTATGTGTAGGCTATTAATTAGTTGTAATATACTTTATGAGCAAATACAGTTTGTAGACTACAATCTACTGAAATATATTTTTGCAGAGCAGTTATATAATGTAGGCTATATAATTTAGCATATTTCCTCTGATCTTTCGAGTACTGACAGTTGCAGTTACAAAGTTACAAAATCGTACAATGTCTTATGTCTAAATTACAGAACTAAATCGAAAAGGAAAATGCATTTCAAATGGTACATCCAAATCTGTTCATATGCATCAGAATTTATAAGCAGGCCTACAAGTCTGAACAAGTTCATTTTTTCTCTTCTGGCAAGAGCCTTTTTTTTAATAACACCTCCATTCTCAGTTGACTCCTATACAAACGAACCCATGCCTTTCAAGGTCCTCCCAGCTACCATTTGATCCCACATGTACTGTGAAACTTTCCCCCCCTGAATTTGTCTCAAGCCTACATTGGGGATAAATTCTCAAAAGCTGGCAACCCTGCCTCCAGTTAAGCATTTAATCATCAACGTTTGATTCTTGTCACCTAAGAACGTGCACTTGTTCATATCATATTCCGACTGGGCACTGCTCACTCTCAGAACCATAGATTGTAACTTACGTGATCTTATTTGCATCTGATAGCGCAGGTGGCCAGTCGGCTGGATCATCAGTTTCGTGAATTGCTTGCTGTTTTCAATGTTTGCAGTGGGTATTTATTTGGATTTTGGCATAAACACTGCATCTCCAAACAGGATCGGTCCAATGTGTATTGAACTGCACTCAAAGAAAACTCAAGGCATTTAAGCTGAGAGACTGTATTTAAGTGTCATTAATATTTGAATCTGTCTGAGCAAATAATTATACTTGTAAATGTGCTTGTGTGGGGAATAAGTGTGCTTGTATAATAAGTGTGCTTGTGTGGGGAAAACACTTTTGTCCAAATTCCCTTTGTTACCAAAGTGCAGCCTCTCTTTAATGAATCAATTGAGGATTATTATTTTTGAACACATATTGTTTAACAAAGGCGCTCACTTGAGAGCAAACACTGTTTTGATACCGTAAGGCAGGGGTAGGGAACCCTGGTGCTGGAGAGCCGCAGGGTCTGCTGGTTTTTGTTTTCGCCTTAAATACAGCAACTACTTAAACCAAAGAAACCAGGTGAGGTGAGTTAACTGTGTAATCAACTGCTTTAATTGATCAATTAAGTGGCGAGTAACAACTAAAACCAGCATACCCTGCGGCTCTCCAGGACCAGGGTTCCCTACCCCTGCCGTAAGGGCATAAAGTTGTCGGTTGTATTGTTTTCAAATATATCCATTGAGGTTTATTTTTTATATAAGGTATCTTTTCTCACTGGGTTTTCACCGTAAACGTAAGAAATATTCTGATATTGCAAAAACGGGGTCCTGGATCTTTTCAAATAGGATTGAGTGGGACTTACCTTATATTGTCGCTTCAAGTGACTTGAGTGACCCCCAAATATGGAATGTGTGATGGTGTTATTACTGGAGGGTCAGCTCTCATAAAAATGTCAAACGCAATGCCCATCTTTTCACCATTTGCTTTGATCTTGTGGCGATGCAAGGGAGGCACATTCCACAGAGATATCATAATGTAGCTATATTACATTTTATATGTAAAAAAAAACAAAAACACACATGACCTGCTCAAACTTTTTCACCGTTCAGGAATAACTATGAAAAAGAATGAATACAGAAAGAAGCGCACTTTAAGGTTGGTGTTGTGGTGCCAGCAGTTAACAAGTGCTGAGCAATGTCACTTTTGTATCATTCATGAAAGAAAATGAATTCCCTGCCCTTCAAGAGGGACTTACACCAAGCAGCCAAATGATTATCAAGTTTGCAATTACATTACTTTATATTCCATGTAAGAAACCTCAGCATTCCATGTAAGTTCAATGCATTAAATACGTATGTATTCAGTTAGCACATTCTTTGGATGGATAGGCTATACAAATAGGCATACATAATTCATGCTCTACTGCATACATTCCTCGGAATGTGGTGAAGTCACGACATAGCATTCATTGTCATATTGTTGTTTATTTATTATTATTTTTGCTTGGTTATGTATTAATCAAAAAACATAATTATTGACGGCAAAGTGGTTCACATGCCAACCATTACGTACAAAAGGTTTTTTTAATATTAAATGTAATAAGAATGATTTGGAAGATGTGTGTGATTCTCAGTACATCACTTATTTACAACCTCAGTGCAGGATATCGGAAGGAGGAGGTAGTGACTGACAGTAGTCTTGCATGTTTACATTATGTGCATGAAAAACAGTATCTATTCATTATCCTGTAAAATAAAATGGGACGCGGAAAAATCGGTCTGTTCCTTTTACCTGTGCAACAAAACTAATGGTGCAAAGCATTGTGGGTCGTGTCGTAGGGTCCATTTCTGACGAAAAACGATAAAACACAAGAATGCTTTTTGTCTGTGAAAGCTGAATAAGACCAAAGGTGCAAGATACTGTGTCCATTTCCTAGTTGCAAAGGGCATTTGAATCCATAACATTTAAAAAAAATGGTAATGGTGAATGGGTAACCTTATACACCCTTATACATCTCCACATCCTCTCCCCAAGCTAAAAGCAGCTAACAATGACTTATGCAGGAAGCGCAATATAGTATGTTCTGAATAATGTTTACAAATTTGATTGTAGTTAAGGATTTAGACATGGTATTTGTAGAGTTGATATAATAAAAAAAAAATGTGCTGAATAATGTTTCTTACCTATGGGAGTACACTGCAGTATACTTTCTCTTACCAACCCGATTTCTCAAATGGCCTTGGTCCATTACGGACCTCTCTGTAAACATACAGAAATATTCTATTCATGCAGCACTTTAGACCCTCTCTGCGATGTGTTCTCCCTCTGTTCGCGTGGGTTTCCTGTCCTCCATGTACTCGAGTTTCCTCTCACAGTCTACAAAGACATGCATCTTTAGGGACTACGCAGGTCAGGAATTTAAATGAGAATTTGTCTTCAATTGACCTTCTGGGTTAAAGAACAGCACTTAGGCGCTAACCAGTGAGACTTTAACCATCCTATTATGTTGACATTTTATGACCCCTCTTACGTGTGGGTTTAAACCGACACAAAATTATTGTAACTGAAAATAATTTGACACTTTGTGTGTCACCTTCTTAATGTCTCCCAATTGACAAGCCTTTTATCCCTATATGTTAAAATCTGTGATAAACTGCTAGATTTAGAGCTGGAGGTAAGTGCATGTTTGTGATGTTTAAAACCTATGGGAGAATCACCCACAATCAGAGATAAAAAATTAATGAGTTGTATATTTTCTTATGTTTTATACAGCTACAGAGCCTGGGGTCAAAATAACCCCACACAAAACCTCTGTATACAAAGTTGGTACAGTATTTTTGAAAACAGCATTATATTTATTGTACGTTCACTATTTAATCCCACCAAATAAGGAAAAGTTATACAAGATGGAATAAATAAGAGATGTCAAACGCTCAACGGAACATACTAGAAGGGTCAAAATAACCAGCTTACACTGCGGTGGATGTTCACGCTGATATCAGCACTCACTGTTTGGGCCTGTCAGCATTCAGACTCAATGCTCCAAACGGTTGTTATTAGACAAGGACTTCTCCTTGGTTTCCAGAGTTTGGGCCCGTCCCGTCCTAAGGCATACCCAGCAAACAGATTCAGCTCACTCGGCTCTCAGATGAATTGAATTAGTGCAGTGTGGAAGACTGATGTTAGTGAAATGCTGATAGGGTTGTGCAATGCTCTCGCGGGACACATTTTGCCTCCAGGTAAACACTATGAGTTAAGGTTATGTTGCTTTTATGGATAATGGTCAGGCTGTATATTTACATTTGATGGATGTATGCGTCTTAGAGGACACTTGCTAGGCACACACGTTTTTATCATTTGTTTTAGCACCTCTTTGCAGCTTGAGCCCTGTTCACTCTTTAATTGTTTCCACTCTTTACTCTGTTCCATCATTGTTTGCATAGCTCCACTAATATGTATTTAATGTACAAATTCAACTGTGTCTCTCACTCTGGATAAGTGTCATTCAAGGTGCCAGGTGAATGCTAAACGATAAATGAAAGCTATGAGCTAGCATAATGTTGGATTGAACTGGATTTTTTTTTTAATGCTCCACAAGCACTCCCTGGATAAATGCTTATGTTCTAGGCGGTACGCGAGTAAATTAAAAAGAAGCACGCACATAACAACGCATTTTCACTTGTAAGATGGCGCACGTCACGTCTGTTGGGAAGCTGGACACGTCTGTTTGGTTACGATACCAGCTTGCAGCATGTTTGGGGCGTACAGGCACGCAAGTCGCGAATAACATGACGATACGTGCGCGTCCACAGGTGACTGAGCCGCTGTCAATCTTTAATGCATTCTTTACACATCGTTCTCCACATGCTTTCCGTCACCTGTCACCTGGAATTCGGGACCGGCGAGAATATAAACGGCGGCGTTTTCGATACGGATCTGGGAGAAACGTCACGGCCCCGTCCTTCCCCTTCCCTGGGCCTAAGCCGCCGTGAAATTAATTTTCATACAGGGGGATGTGATGCAGGGTGTGGGGCGGTGGCCCCGCGCTCTCTGCATGAAAGGAGGGGCTTTCTGGCCACACCGATAAAGTCCGGGGGCGGGCGGAGGCCGATTGAAAAGCCGCAGAGCGGCCGGCGTCCGTGTCCCGGCTTAGGGGACCCCTTCGGGGGGCCTCAGCGGGTTCCTGTGTGTTGAGCCGTTGCCGGCCGGGCCAAAGCCGCCTTTTCTTGCGAAATGAAAAGTAAAGTCAGTGGATAACACAGCATGCCGGGATTTTCAGAAGCCCCATTTATAGGTATGAATGAACAGATTCATTCCCCGGCTCAGATTATGGGAGAGTGCGTCACCTCGTGCGCCTTCTGTCTGCGAGCATTTCTTTTGATCTGGGCTCCTCTAGTACCTGCCTTCAAGGTGAGCCATTGATCTCATCACTTAAATGGTTTAAGTCTTAATGTTTAAGGTTTTTTTTACCTTCTGTTCAGGGCCTTTTTTTTCCAAAGCGAGTCTGGAGTACAATCTGATGTAAAGATGTACACATGAAGATTTAATTTAGCACTCTTTTACATTCTTACAAACTGGCGCAGCGTTTTAAACATTTGAAATCTATCGCAGCTACTTCTTGTGCCAGGAAGTGTAAACAGCTCTCACTTTTATCTTTGAAGAGACCTGTCCCCGGTATCAGATTGGCGGGTGATAGCAGGCTGCTGAGTGATGGATGTTAACCCTAAACGCCGTCCATACCGTCGCTGTGTGCTTTAGGTGACGGTTGTAGGGTGCATTCAATCACTTTGCTCAAGCAGATAATTTACTGTTTTTTTTCTTCACCGTTTCACCTAACATACCCGATCCACATGGCTGTGGTAGACAAGAGAATTGTGGGATTGATAAGGAGGACTTTAAAAAAAATTACATATCTGTTTGTAAACATTTTTGACTTAGCAATTATTGTTAATTAGCTATCATTGTGACGAAGCTTTTCAAACTTTTCTCATGGCACATGCAATAATTTTCAAATTGGCTATAATCCTTATTGAAATTATGCTTCTGACATGACTGTAAAGTACAGAACATAGACTGCAAAGAATGCGATATGAAAAGTATATAGACAATATTATTTGGCATAAATTGTCCTTCCTTAGTTTTACATTTTAGTTCTCCCTACAGAAACAATATGTTATTCAATGAAACTTTAGACAGCTGTCACTGACCATCTGAACATCTGTCACCACTCACTCATAAATAAACAGTTCTTAATGTTATAAACAAGTTATTAATGTCTGATTATCTTCAAACGTATACAGTGGTGTGACAGGCACAATAATGCAATGTCAATATGGCTGGCCTGGCGAGGGCTTATCTCAACCCCAGGTTGATAAAATAACAAGTCAGTCAGGAAGTTGTCAGGGTCCATGTCACCAGGCTCATGTAGTGACCAGTGACCAGTTTCTGTACAAATCATCCACCACTATTATGAAATATGTATTTAGCGACAGTTAATCTTAGTAGCCACAGCTGCTCCGTTGAATTGTTCTCATTGTGGTCACATGATCACATCAAGGCGTACGCCACAAGTAAACAAGAAATATAAAATGTGAATCTAATTGCAGAACAAATCAGATGAATTAATAGTCTTTTAGTGAGATAGCCATACCTGTGTTGTGCTTGAGATCACGATCATCATGGTCTCACAAGCATTACTTAATTTCATAGGAACGATGACTCCACTCCAATGACAAGATCATTGCATTACTGATAGGGGATCTCTCTTCACGCCCACATTGTGCTCGTTTATTGAAATGTTTTGATAGTGTGCTCTCCAGCTTGCTTTTCAGGGGCTTTCTATTTAAACATATAATAATAATAATAATAATACACAACTGATCTCTGCATGGTACATATTGTGAACAATACAATAAGTAGCTGTAGATTTGAAAAGAGGGCACAGTGTATTTTTAACATGATGACAAATAAAATTGACAAGTAGGAGGCGTAATGTAGAATAGCTGAGTAGATTTGTCAGACTGCTGTTGGTTTTTCATTATTTTTGAGGACGGAGTCACTGTTGTCCATTGTTTTCACCATTTCCCCACCACTGTGAGAGGTAGGTGTGCATTAGATATAGAATAATAATAATAATAGTAATAATAATAACCTCTTTACCACAAGATGGACGCTTGTACCATCTCTCAATGAACTGCACCCAGATACAGGGGATTTGCATGACAGCGTTTCAAGTTCTTGCAACAGATTTTCTATTTATTTTGCCTGTAAATATGCAGCTCACTTCTGTCTCATGAAGATAATGTTCGAGGCTCTTAAATTCTTAGTCGTAAACGGGGGCACCAGCAGAGGAAAAGCGCTTATTGCAGCCGTTTATTACAGTTGGGAAGGGAGAAATAAAAAATAAAAACCCCCCCACAACAACAGCTCTGTGACATCCAGGTCGACATTCGACGCGGGGAGAGGTCGGGTGGCACGTCGCAGTAAGCAATAAGCGCAAAGAACTCGCGGGTCTATTTCGGGAAGATTCTTTTTCCTGCGCGGACATTCAGTACAGAGCTGGCGAATCGCTCGCGCAGTCAACAGAAGCTCGTGTTATCCCGGAAAACATTTTAGGACTCAGTACTGGGAACTTTACGCACATCCCTCAGTTGGAGCAGCGGTTGCCTTTTATGCAGTTTGCCCTTTAAGGGCAGGGTTTCATCTGGGGCATAAATCACTCACACACATGTACACACACACACACACACACATTGCAATGCCATTAAAAACGTGTAGTTTCTCTCCCCACGACCTTGGTGTCGCAGTTTTAAAGAGGCTCTCCTTGTCAGAACCTTCCTCCCCAGTCTCTTCTCACGTCATCGACAATTTGTCTTGCTGCAAAGGCTTTTATGTTGTTTGCTTTTTTCCCCCCATTTTCCTTTCCCCGGTACAAACAGAAGTATTGGGTCGAGTCTGCGGTACAAACAGAAGTATTGGGTCGAGTCTGCAAAAGTTCTAGCAAAACAGTAAAGCGCTAAATGAAAAAAAAGTACTTATTTTGAAAAAGAAAATTGTCGGCAAGGGAATTGTCATAACGGCTGAATCGCCTTATCTCTGCTGTTCCAACATGCCACAAGAGAGAGTTGGCTATTTTAGTCAGATTCTTGTTTTCATCTACATTTCAGAAATGGTGAGTGGCCTGTCGGAGTCAACCGGGGTGAGTAACTCAAGACAAAACTGCCTTTAAACTCAGTGGCCAAGAGGTGACCTTCTCCCGAATCAAATCTGCTGCCATTGGATTCCACATCTGATATTAATGCTGTGATAGAACATCAATAGTTGATTCGTTGAAAATAAATATGTTGTATGGAGCCGTTTTGTGTGATTCCCGTCAAAAAATCTAGTGTACAATCACAGTAATATTTGTAAATATAAAGTCAGTAGCCACTTTTTTGGACACGCCAGCTTGTTAGCGCAAATAGCCTACTCCTCCAAACAGCAAATCAAGTGGCTGCAACTCAATATATAAAGCATGCACAGTGAAGAGGTTTAGTTGTTACTTCAAGCAAATATTAGAATTGGCAAGACGTGGGCTCTAAGCGACTTCGACCGTGGTGATGATTGCTGGTGCCAGAAGTGGGGGGTTCGAGAATCTGAGAAACAGCTGCCCTCCTGGGATTTTCACACGCTGCGGTCTGGACGGCTTACGGAGAAATGGTGCGATAAACAAAAAGAGAACATCGAGTGAGCCGGCGGTACTGTGGGCGAAAACAGCTTGCTAATGAGAGGTCAGAGGAGAATGGGCAGACTCGTTCAAGCTAACAGAACAAATGCTCAAATAACAGCTGTTTACAACAGTGTTGTGTAGAAGGGCATCTCTGAACGCACAATGCGTCGACAACCTTGAGGCGGACGGGCTGCAGCAGCAGAAGACCACGCCAGGTTCCACTCCCTGTCGGCTAACAACAGGAAGATGAGGCTGCACTGTGTGTGCACGTGACCACTAAAACTGGACGAGTGTAGATTGGAAAAAACGTTGCCTGGTCTGACAAATCAAATGTTCTGCTGCAACATGCAGATGGTAGGGTCAGAATTTGGCGTAAACGGCATGAATCCATGGATCCATCCTGCCTTGCGTCAACGGTACAGGCTAGTGGTGGCGATCTAATGGTGTGGGGAATGTTTTCTTGGTACACATTAGGCCCCTTTCTAGCAATTGAACATCATTTGAATGCCACAGCTTACCTAAGCATTGTTGCTGACCATGTGCATCTCTTTATGGCCACAGTCTACCCTTTTTAAAATGGATGCTTACAGCAGGATAATGCAGCATGTCACAAAGCACGCATCATCACAAGCTGGTTCCAGGAACAACAGCAGTGACTTCAGTTTACTCCAATGGACTGCACAGTCCCCAGAATCTCAATCCAATAGAGCGCCTTTGGGATGAGGTGGAGCGGGAGGTCCCCAACATGAACGTGTGAAAAATCTGAGGAAACGGCATGATGCTATCGAGTCGGCACGGACCAAAATCCTTAAAGGTTGTATCAGCGATTTTGGGTGACGTCATTTCTGAAGCGAAATCCCAAACAAACATACTTATGAATAATTATGTTATGTTTTAAAAAATAGTGTTCAAGCATCCAGAATTATAACCACGTTAATAACGTTTGTAAGAAACCAAACCGTTTGTAAATCCGTCAAGATTTCAGCGAGATAAGAGTATTAGCGTTTGTGCAGATCATTGTGATTGGTTGGAATACTGTTTATTTTGGTTTTGAGTGGTTGGTAGTACCATTTGTTTTTGTGTACGATCTCGGAGCATAGGCTGCCTACAGAGACGCGGTTTTTTGACGGCCTGCTTATGGGGCGGGCAGCTAGCGGATCGTGAGGAAAAATCAGATGAATGTGATCATTTATGTTTCGACCCAAAATCGCTGATACAACCTTTAAGGAATGATTTCAGCACTTTGTTGAATCCATGCTGCGAAGAATTTAAGCTGTTTTGGAGGTAAAAAAGGGGGTCCTGCCTGCTATTTGGTACTAGATAAGTGTACCTAATAAAGTGACCAGTGAGTGTACATTCTCATTGGACTAAAGGGCTGTGAAACCACATAACTACAAAGTGTCAACATGTTACCCTACAGAGAGGTCATCCAAGACATTTTTGGATTAATGAGATTAACGAGGGCTCAGTTAAGGTTATGCTGCTTGTGTTCTCCCTCCCTGAGAATATGCACATGCACACATACAATGGAAAACCCGTGAGGATTCGCCTTCCCTTCCTCTTCCAATCCACCCCCTGTATGCGCGCGCGCGCACACACACACACACACACACACACACACACACACACACACACACACACACACACACACACACACACACACACACACACACACACACACACACACACACACACACACACACACACACACACACACACACACACGTGAGCACACGCACACACATGGGGGACATAAAATTAAAAAAATAGCAAAACCCCATGAAATAAACTCAATGTGAAATCTTTCAAAAACTGCATAAATAAATCTCTGGGGGGAGGGAGGCATTGGGAATAACTTTGGGCTGAAGGTGACCACGCTGAAAACCGAACTTATCACTGACACTTATTGCACAGTCCATTACACTGCAGCGTGAATAGCCAATGTGCATACAGGCCTACTGCATACAATGATTGTGCTACAGGCTATGCTACAGCGCCTTCGTGTCATTTTTAGGCAAAAGGCACACAGTGTGCCCCTTGTTCATATCGACAGTGAAACAGGATGTGAAGCGAAAACTATTTCTAGGTTTTTCCACTTGGTGGCACTCTTTAGACACCATTGTATTTTAAAAAACAGAGAGAGGGAGAGAGACAGGGAGAAGAGAGAGAGAGAGAGATATTACTCTTTTTCTTTGTAGCTAAATTATAAATGCTAGTAATCAGGAGACGGCTTTTGTTACTCTGAGGAGTATTAACCATTTTGTCAGCTGGACAAACTTCATTGACAGGTGCAGGTCGGCACACCCTCAGAAATCTGCACCATGCCACTGTTATCTCGTTCTCCAGCCAAAAAGAAAGAAAGAAAAAATACCTACACCATAAAAGGCGCATTGGGATATTGACAGCCGTGTATCTGGATTGAGGAATACCTCCTCGGTGCTATCTCTCCATTTTAGGTATGGGATGCAGGTGATGCTTTAATCTTATTTCCAAGAGAGGCCAGTGTTAGTGAATCTGTTGTTTTTTTTTTTTTTTGGGTGGGGGGGTGGGGGGTGGAGAGTAGATAAATAGACAAAGTGAAAGGGTTTTTTTTTTTTTTCTTCAATCAAGGGATCTGATCTAATTCTTTGCTGTTGAAATTTGGTAATACGCAGAGGCCATTGAGACAGAATGATTGAGACAGCCCCCTCTCCACCCACCCCTCGTTTACAGCCCATCCCACCCCACCCCACACACACACACACACACACACACCACCCACCCCAAATCTACCATTACCCCAGCTGCGCTTTCCTGTCTGACTGTTAATAAAAGTTGCCGGAGAAGGCCGAGAGGATGGAGGGATAAAATACAGGCGGAGGAGATGAGCGCGCCTGCCAGATGTGCATTCTCTCAGACCCGCCGCCACCCCTCCCCCTGTCCTCCTCCTCCTCCTGTGCTGAAATACGTGGTAGCAGTTTTTTTTCTGGCGGGGATCAAAAACACGCATCGAATCTCCCCCGGTTTTGAGCCTTTTATTTTCAAGGTTACCCGCGCTGTGGATTTTGGCCATCTGTGTCTGCGTCTGTGAATAACATTGGGGGCAAGAGGAAGGAAAACAACAACAACAACAAAAAATAAATATAAAAAACTGCCGAAGTCCATAGCCGCTGTGCACCGTTGCATGATTCATTGCACAGACCTGCATGTTCGCCTCTCTGTCCTGGCGCGCCCGCTGCGGGCGCTGGTTTTTTGTTTTTGACCGAGCGAGTCCAACCAGGTGTTGGACGGACCGCTGAACCGATTTTGAACCTCAGGACAGTTTTCTAGTTTCTGGCTAAAAATGGTGTTTGGGAAAAATATGTAGATGGAGGCATTCCAATGCTAATGATTTGGCCCAGGGATAATCCAGGATAACATTGCTGTAGGTCCTGTAGCTTAAATTAGGTATGGATGACTTGTCTCGCAGAACGATGCTGTCGTTTCATTGTTGATGCCGGGGTTGCTGTGTGCAGAACTAAGGACAGACTTACCGAGATGCTGATGTCTGTACGCCCTGATTATTGGAAAATGGGGCAGGTCCTAGGCATAGGTGGCATAGGCGGACGCCCCAAGGGTGGCATCCGTCCGGGGCACGGCTGCCCAACTCTATTCCTGGAGATCTACCGTCCTGTAGGTTTTCACTCCAACCCTTACAAAGCACACCTCATTCAACCGCTAGAGATCTAGTTGAGCTGCTAATTAGTAGAATTAGGGTTGAAATGAAAACCTACAGGAAGGTAGATCTCCAGGAACAGGGTTGGGCTCACTGTCTGGGGGCTGCCCTGGTCTGGGGGGAGCTCACTGTCTGGGGGGTGGGAGGGGTTCACCAAATGAAGGAGGGAAAAAATCCATGTGTTATATTCACGATAGTCGACAAACACCCTGCCCCTCACCAGGTCCACGATCACTACCTCTCCCCAAACCTCCCCCCCCCCCCCCCCCCGTTCGCTATCTGCCCCGGGCGGAAGAAAGGCTTCAGCCGTGCCCGAATGTGGGATTGTCGATGTTGGAATTGGTCTTTTTTCCCCCAAAATGAATGATTATAAAAAGGGACAGAATAGGTGGGTTCCTTCAATTCCAGACACCTAAATAAAACTTGGGTAAAAAAAAAAAAAATTTCTGTGGTTGTTTTTGCTTCAGAATGGGTCACCGATATTGGGGGGGGGGTATTGTGTGTCAGGGCTAGGTTGCTGTGGGCTCTTGTGGAACACAGAGTTGAGATTATTTGCTTTTAGGAGTTAAAGTGGGTCAGAAATTAGGTGCTGAAGATTTGAGGTGCCGGAGATCTCCCAGAAAGACACACAGATAATCGACGCATTCAGGGTAACGTGAATAATAACTCCAACAGTAGTTCACCCTCAGCCTTAACCTAGTCCAGTCAGATCTCTGCAATCTCCTCGAGCTGCTAATCTGCACACCACAGATGGCCTTTGCCTTTTTCAAAGCCACGTTCCTCTTTTGTGCCGGACCTGGCAAGCTCGGACAGCTCTCCTGACAGGTTTTTGGTTTTTGGGAAGCACCATCATCTCATAACCATATGCTCACTCCTGTCTGGAGCGCCAGAACCTGGACGCACGCAAGAGTGCCTCCAGCCCACCGAAAAAGTGCCCACCGTCACCACCGGACCGCCTCGCCCCAAGTTTCCTTGGTTACGGCTGAGCAAACCGCCGAACCCGTCCCGCTCTGCTGAGAACGGGAAGGAGGGGGCGGCGCCCGCGAGGTCCCTGGGCATGTGCGACAGCTGGCCCCCGCCCCTGACTCACGGCTCCCGAGCGCCATTTCCGCCGCATCGCTCTCCATCCGCCGACACCCGTGGGCCCGGGACCCGCCGTTCCCGTGCAATCCCAGAGCATCTGTCGCCATGGCGGCCGTGGCGGCGACGGTGGCGGTGGCGGTGTCCCGGGCCGTCGGACGGAGTGCGAGGCGTGCGTTAAACGGGCTGCGCGGCGCTGTACGGCGTCGCCGGCCATTTTGGCCCCCGAATGACGGGGGACGGGGAAGGACAGCTTTCTGCTCTCGCTTCCAGAGTGTGACATTTTCGCTCGGACGCGCTGCGGCAAACACAGACTGCCGAGGCCCTAGGGTGCTCTCCATTTGCTGTGTGTAATGATGCCTGACTTTGATCTGGAAGCCCATGACGATTCCCCTCCCCTTCCCTATCCAATCCCACCCCCCTCGCTCCCTACACACACACGCTCACACACACACACACACACACACCCCTCCTTTCCTGTCGCAGTCTGATTTGAGGCAATGGTGTAAACGGCAATGTTTGTGTCCCTCGTCCTGTTGGTCTGTACAGCTTGAAACGGCTCAAGCAATTTCCTGCTCCCCCCTCACTGCACCAACAGCACTGAACTTTCCTCTTTTTTTTTGGTCTACACTTGGGCGGGGGGAGGGGAGCCTGATAACCTCACTAGTGTTGTCCCGGACTTCTGTGTGTTTTGGAAATCAATATGTGTTATGAACCTTGAACACAAGACAGGAAATGATTTTCCACAGAACTGAAGGTTAATTAGTCATTAAAGCGAACTGCGACATGTTTTTATTTTTTTTTGGCTTTCAACTCCCTCTCCGATGTTTCTTGCTTTGTTCCTCATTCTTTGTTGTTTTCGTAGACAAAATTAGACTTCAGGGTGCAATTAAAGCAGATATCTGGCTAGCTTCAGGCTTGTGTTGAGCGAGCGCACATGCAATATTACAGTTGCCTGTCATTTTTTACCACTCTCCCAATGTTAACAGGCCCTTGTTTTGCAAGGGGGATATAACTCTAGCCAGTAGTATTGATTTAGATGTATCTCCCTTTCTGCTTAAGATAGAAAACAAGGCTGAACAACAGAACATCGCACCCTAGCAGTGATAGCTCCTGCCTGCAGCAGGTAAAGGTGATGAGTTTTGGCAGAAGATCAGTACTAATGAGAACACTTTTTAGCATTGGCCCTCCGCCCCATTTAAGAAGATGTGCAGTTGCCGCACGGTCTCGTCTCCCTACTACGTGGGCGCGGCCCCTTTTTCGGCTGATTTGCGGGGTGGGCACGGAGACCAGTCAGTCACCTGGTTCCACTCGGCCTCGCCAGCTGAGGCCCATGGCGCCACTTCGCTCTTCCGCTGCGCCCCGAAAATCACAAGGCAAGCGTTTCTCACTGATTTTCTGGGTCTTTTTTTTCTTTCTCCGGCACATCATGGGGCGGAAAAAAGGAAGGCAAAACGCTTTTCTGAGAAACGTCGGCGGCGGTGTGCTGAAGAGTAGCAGAACGGGTTCTCTGTGGGTCATGTGTTTGCAAGGCGATGGGGGAGTTTCGCCTCATTTTAAAGTGATTTTGAAGTGCGGCAAGTTTGTTCCCGGAGAAGCCGGCCTACAGAACACAAGGATCCGGCCTACAGAATTTGGTCCTTGGATGATGCATGGACCCATCTGTCGGCACCGATATACAGTTCTGCTTTTGTGCTTGCGTAATTAATCATCTTACTCGAAGACACGCTAACGCATTAGCACCCCCCCCCCACACACACACACACAGACACTCTCTTATTCCCACCTTTAGAGGCTCTCAATGCACAAGCAATGCTTATGACAATGGAGGTCCCCAATCCAACTCCTGGAGGGCGGGAGTCTCTTCTGTGTTTCTCCTCCTTAAAACCAGCAAGCACTTTAGAACCCAGAAACCAGGAGAGCCGAGTTAATTGTGTAATTAACTGCTTTCATTAATCAATTTTCCTTGCTGAGTGACAAGGGAAGCTTCAGCTTATCCAGAACGCAGCAGCGCGCCTGGTCTTCAACCTCCCCTGACACTCCCATGTCACCCCCCTGCTCATTGACCTCCACTGGCTACCTGTGATGGCTCGCATCAAATTCAAAACATTGGTGCTCGCCTTCCAGGCAGTCCGAGGATCAGCCCCTCCATACCTCCAAAAGCTCATCAGACCCTACACACCTACCAGATCCCTGCGTTCCGCCTCCTCAGGACGACTGGTACCCCCCCCCACTTCATACTAGCACCCGGTCTCGACGTCTGTCTGTCCAGGCCCCACGGTGGTGGAATGAGCTCCCCGTGGAGGTCAGAACAACAGAAAGTCTGACCGCCTTCAAGCGCAGATTGAAGACTCACCTCTTCAAGCTGCACCTCTCTCCACCCCTCCCTACCTCCTTGTGACCTCCCTTGATTGTGTTTTTCTGAATCCTTGTTTAAGTGGTTCAAGCTGTTAGTTTAATACTTAAGGTTACTTATTGGCTTACTGTTGTACACGCCAATGATTGATATCGTGTGGTCCCCCCCCCCCCCCAAAAAAAATAAATAAAAAAAGCATACTGACTGCGCCTGGTGTTTGAAATCGTATTTACCTTTTAGGGTTGTTTTAACGCACTTGTTTCAAG
Source organism: Synaphobranchus kaupii (assembly GCA_029718625.1). Classification (NCBI taxonomy): domain Eukaryota; kingdom Metazoa; phylum Chordata; class Actinopteri; order Anguilliformes; family Synaphobranchidae; genus Synaphobranchus; species Synaphobranchus kaupii. The sequence goes on along the minus strand of CM056395.1, from coordinate 23,292,638 downwards.
TTGGAAAATGCACTAATGTACGTCGCTCTGGATAAGAGCGTCTGCCAAATGACTAAAATGTAAATGTAATGTAAGGGAAGCCAGCGGACCCCTGAGGCTCCCCTGGATCAGGGTTGAAGGACCCCGTAGACATCAGCTCACTTCTCAATGTAAAAGCCCTGCATTGCTTTATCGCATCTTCAATGGTAATGTGATTATCAGTCTAATGAACGTCAAGGTACATATCTCAGTTAACACTCAGAGACTGAAAGGGGTAGATGCTGTTTTTTTGTTTTGTTTCTGGCAGAGTCTGGAGTAATCCTTGTCACAATTCCCCTCCTGTCAATCACGTGCCTCTTTGATCTCGGCCGTCCACGGCTGCCAATCAATTTGCGCTCGTCGGCGTGTCCCGCTCGACCTCGGGAGCGTCTTCCCGACCCTCCCCCAATCCCCCCCCCCCCCCCGGGGGTACCCCCACAGGGCAAACGCCCCCGCCGCCAGATTTGTTTCAGTGCGTCATGTGGTCGTGTGTCACGGCGGGGGGGAAAGTTGTACTTTTTCCTCTAAAGCTCTCCGTGTTTCTGCCAGTCTCCTCCCCTCCCCTCCCCTCCCCTCCCCTCCCTCTGCCCCCCGCTCTGTGGGTCATTAAATCTGTATTAGTGAGAAAAGCTTGGGCTGTTCATGATGATAAATACAGTGCTGACTCAGACGGGGAATGCGGGCGGAGCTGTCAGGGGCTGATGAGGCCAAACCAGCCACACACGGCTTCTCAGCACCGCCAGGGCCCAGCGCGCGACAGTACTGTACGTGATGAATATAAACAATGCATAAATGCTCGGGGGGGAAAAAAATAAAAAATCTACAAGCGACTGCAGTAATTAATGTGACACGCGCTGAGAACATCTATCACTGGCTCCGTTTGTGAGCAGAATGCGCCAAACCCCCGAAGAATTTGCTTTTTCACTTGAACTAGGTTAAGAAATGTAACCTTTTGCTTGATAGATTAAAGCGAACAGTATTCAAGAGAGTGAGTTTTTGAAACCGTTGCCTGTAAAAATGATATAAAAGCCTGACCTTTTTATTTTTTTCTTACTCGTATACAAATCAAACAAACTATCGTCCTCACAGAGAAGCAGTTTGCTTCTCTCAATCTCGACTTTTTGTCTCTGTTTAATGATGTCAGTTGGGGGGGTCAACAACCTTTTCTCTAACAGCCGGATGAGATGAGACACCAGTTACTGCGAAATTTTGTTTTTTCAGTGTGGCCGCTCACCTGCCTCTTTTGTTGTGGAGCTGTGATAGCTACATACAATTCATATTCATATTCATATTCATATCCTTCATCTTCAAGTATTGCTAGGGATAGCTGCTACATTATGCGAAGGATGTGCTTTGCCTTGTCTGTTCTGTAGTGATCTTGATGATGTCTCTGTACGCACTTACTGTACGTCGCTTTGGATAAAAGCGTCTGCTAAATAAATGTAATGTAATGTAATGTAATGTATTTCGCTTTCAGCCAAACTTGCTTCCTGCAAAACATCTTCGACAACGACAGTCATTTCAGGCCATCCCCTATAATTCCGGCAGGCAGATTCGCAGGAAATTAAAAATAATAATTGTGCATCAGCTCAAATCCTACAACCCTCCGCCTTTCTGTCAGATGTGCGAACATTTCATTTGCACATTTCCGAAAATCAGAATCGGAAACTTTATTCGGTGTCAACATAAAATATGCAACGCACAAATGTACTAACATACAAATTACAATAAAAATACTTTTTTTTATTGATGTGCAATGTGCAAATGATACCCATAGCGAAAACACTGGTTTGATGGTTTGGCACAACTCTCACTCTGAGTTGCATTACTTATTTGGCCGTTATTTATGTCATGTGATTTTCGGCTAAACTTTCCCACTTTCAGAACTATTTCACCAGGAAGTAAATGAAGAGATCGGACAACAACTGTGGTGACTTGCTCATAAGTGCCTAATTGATGATAATATAATCTTTATACTAAGGTCAATGAATGAATGCATTGATTCATTTTAAATGTTAGGAATATATTCATGCAGTATCCAAATATACTGCTTACATCAAAATAATTTCAAATATTGCTTAAATAATATAATTGCCTATATATACAGTGAGCACCATAATTTATTGGACAGTGACACGTTTTGTTATTTTGGTTCTATACTCTAGCACTTTGAGTTTGAAATGTTACAATGATAATGAGGTTGAAGTGCAGACTGTCAGCGATAATTTGACCCCCCCCCCCATTTTGAGGTATCAAAAAATATTGGTCCAATATATAACATCAGTCCAATATTTTTTGATACCCCAAATTCATTTTTGGGGGGGGGGTTCTATGATTCTATGATTTCTAAACGGTTCATCCGATATGGATGAAAATACCATCAAAGTCTGCACTTCAACCTCATTGTCATTGTATCCTTTCAAACTCTAAGTGCTAGAGTATAGAACCAAAATAACAAAAAATCTATCTCAGTCCAATGAATTGTATTTCATTCCGCTGTATTTCAAAATATATTGTGAAGCTAAATGCAGTTGTACAGTATATTTACGATATCATTTCATATGTCACAGAGTGACAATATTTTTGTTTGCTGTAAAACACAGTATGTTTTATTGAAATTATATGAATGATCTATTTAATACTTAACACTGTAAAGGCTGAGGTAATCGATGACAATGACTACTTATCTATTGCAATGCTTTTATCTCAAGAATTAAAACCTTGAATCACAATGGGATCAATAAATTACTCTTGACCTCTTCCAATACCTTCCATATCTGCTTTCCCCTAAATTCCAAACCAATTAGTCAATTTGTCACCATGCAGCACATCCACCTACATAAACATCTTCTGAGAAAAATGCATAAAATATTATGCATGCAGACAAAAAAAAACTAAAAAAACGGAATGTTTTATGGGTAATTTGGAGTGAATGTTTTATGGGTAATTTGGAGTGAATGTTTTATGGGTAATTTGGAGTGAATGCTTTGTGGGTAATTTGGAGTGAATGTTTTATGGGTAATTTGGAGTGAATGTTTTATGGGTAATTTGGAGTGAATGCTTTGTGGGTAATTTGGAGTGAATGCTTTGTGGGTAATTTGGAGTGAATGTTTGTGGGTAATTTGGAGTGAATGCTTTGTGGGTAATTTGGAGTGAATGTTTTATGGGTAATTTGGAGTGAATGTTTGTGGGTAATTTGGAGTGAATGCTTTGTGGGTAATTTGGAGTGAATGTTTTATGGGTAATTTGGAGTGAATGCTTTGTGGGTAATTTGGAGTGAATGCTTTGTGGGTAATTTGGAGTGAATGTTTATGGGTAATTTGGAGTGAATGCTTTATGGGTAATTTGGAGTGAATGTTTTGTGGGTAATTTGGAGTGAATGCTTTGTGGGTAATTTGGAGTGAATGCTTTGTGGGTAATTTGGAGTGAATGTTTTGTGGGTAATTTGGAGTGAATGTTTTATGGGTAATTTGGAGTGAATGTTTTGTGGGTAATTTGGAGTGAATGCTTTGTGGGTAATTTGGAGTGAATGTTTGTGGGTAATTTGGAGTGAATGCTTTGTGGGTAATTTGGAGTCGTTGTCTCCAGTTAGGTGTGATTCTCGACAGATTCGCCGTGCGTGGCCGGGAGCCGTTCCGCCTGCGTCCTGAGAAGGGTTTCCGTGCACGCATCGTTGCCTGGGGAACGTCCGCGGCGACATTCGAGCCCGAATCGAACAACAAGGGGGCTGGCGCCACTGATCCCGGCCGTCTGCCTGGAGCGGTATAGTAGCTTTGGTGTGGTGGCGGCGGCCAGCAGCCGTCTCCAGAGCAAACGAGATCCGGCTACCACCAAAGGAAACAGCCGCAGTCACATGAAAGGCCTGATGACCAAAGGGCCGTTACAAAATCTAGATACATTAAGAAATGTGCCAACCTGTTCTCCCTGCTGCAAAGTAACACTGACACAGGGATGAGGAAATGGGGAATTGGATCATGGTGCAGCATAACTAAGGCCAAGTCATTGAACTGGCTCTTAATGAAAGGGTTTTTATTGATGATGTTCTGCACAGCAGAGTATATAGTTAGGAATTGGGGCCTGGCTGTAATCACAAAGCAGGATTACTCAGTTAGCTGGATAACTGCACTGAGTAAAACCCGGAAAACGTATTTTTTCCTTCAGTCCATGTTTCAGATTTGGGAGGGTTCCGGGTTTTACTCAGTGCAGTTATCCAGCTAACTCAGTAATACTGCTTCGTGATACAGGCACCTGGGGTTATACTATGAATTAGCCTGAAAACCCCGAACAGCTCTTTTTACTTCAGTCCATGTTCCAGATTTGGGAGGGTTCCAGATTTTACAGTTATCCAGCTAACTCAGTAATCCCACTTGGTAGTATACTCCCCGGGTGTTAGGAACACATACCTTCTTTGTTTTGATGCCATGTACTGCATGTCCAATAAAAAAGCAGGAGGTTGGGTCCTGTTCACTACACTGATAGCAGTGTAGGGAACCGGGCTTTGTTTCCCAGGTAACACACTGTAGTTGCTTAACCTGAATTGCTCCAGTATACATATATCCAGCTGTATAAATGGATACTATGTAAAAAAAACTTCATAGGGCTGAGATATTGCAGATGCTACTGTCGATTTAATAACTATGTTGTGCGCTCGCCAATTTGAATGATTTATAACGGCATTCGGTATTAAAGAAGACCAACTCTAGGTTGTTCAGAGATTTGTTTAATATGCTTTGAGGTTTGTTTTGTCTGATTGATGTCAGTAATACAGATTTCCTGCTGAGGCCTTGTGGGAGGACGATTACGTTGTTTCCTTGAAGGGCGTAATTGATTATTACATCAAGGTGAAATTTAAAGAACGATGTCCCGCACCTGCCCTGTCACCACAGTTAGAAACAAATACGAATTACAATTAATAATGAAAGTCAAATTTAGTCATTATTTAGACCCCCCCCCCCCATTAATCCAACATATATAACAAGTGTGATAGATAAAAGAGCAGAAAAATCACAAATAATACATCACGTTGTGGATAGGCAGCCTTGACAGTCTGTAGCAGACAGTACGCATGCATACATTCAATAGAAGCAGGCTCCGGATACAAAGCTGTGTGAAACCAATCAAAGCTTTGTACGTGAGCCATTGTCAGTTAGAGATGTACAAGGTAATAAAGATGGTTTATTGTGGCCTTCTGTCACTCATATTTCAGTGGTACAATGAGCGAAACCTCCACAGCCCCCCCCTCTTTGTCTTCTCTAACCGCGTTTGGTTTTGAAGGATTTCTACAGGTGTCTGGCAACCTCACTCGCCTCGTTCTCTAATTAACCCAGGTAACGTCACAGGCTTACTTAATTACTGTAGATCGCAGAGATTAATTGTGACTTCCTTTGAAGAAAAGGAGAAACCAAGCCCTTGTTTTTAGAACAAGCG
>CM056395.1:23189911-23286693 GCA_029718625.1 Synaphobranchus kaupii | reverse complement strand
ACATCAATAATGCGCCATATCATCATTTGTTCATATGTAATTATTGTTATTAATGTGATTTTTTATTTTATTTTATTTTTTAGAAAACAGCGTCTTAAAGTGATACTGTGGTAATCAGTTACAATGGCAGGCGATAAGAAAGCCAAGGCGTCTGTGTTATCATCCACGGAGCGAACCCTATGACACCAACGATCAATCAATCAATCAATCAATCAATCAACCTTTATTTTATCTCGGTGACACCAACAATCAACATCAATATCAGCGTGGGACAGCTCGAGTGTAGTAGGCCCGGCCCAGCCACCATCATTTCTGTAACACAAACACCAGTCATTTCAATCTCAACTTGAACTATTTGCTGAAAGTAAATATTACAGAAAATAGCTAGATTTTGGCAGCAGTTCCAATCATCAGGTTGTGAAAGACCCAGCTTCAGTAATTTGTCCTGCCTTGTGCTGGCAACTATATTTCAAACAAAGAAAAAGGCAATGAAAGCAAGCCTTGCCTAACTAGAATCAGTGTCACTTCTAACATAACGCAAATCACTGCCAGTTCCTTCCTGTTTCTTTCAATCAGCGTGATCTCTCTCGCTGTAATAAAGTTGTTATGAAACCTGCCAGTCACATGCAAAAAGCCCGCACGCTCCTTCCACAGCTAAAGGCTTTGGAAAAAGTTGTTGTGTTCACCGCCAATTACTTGTCCATGATATGCAGTTGAGAAATAATGTGCCCATAAAATTTATTTTGAAAAAAAAATCCTTTCTCTTCGAGGTACAACATGAACTAACCATTAGAGACGGAATGGGGTTTGCACTCTGAGTGTGGGGTGCACCTGGTCCGATAATACGCGTATATTTTAGCAGCCTTAATGTCATATTAACCTTAAAGTTTTATAAAGCAGTGACATAACTGATGTGCATTTTGAAAAGGGTTTTTGGTACTCATTAAATGGGAGTTACAGATATTGCCAACGTTATTTATATAGTTAGCATTTTTTATTAAAATATGGACTAGGGTCTATGACAATACTATTAACTAGACTTATAAGTGTTGTAGATGAAAACAGACGTGGTTAGAGGAAGTGTTTTTGTACCATGTTTAAGGGAGCTATGGAACATGTGTACAGAGAGTGTGCTGGGGTAGGTGGGGGATTGCGGTCTCACACACACACACACACACACACACACACACACACACACGCATGTCCACACACACTCTCATACACACCTACACAAGCACATATTCACTCATACATATTGACACTCGCACGTTTCGCCCCACACACACACATAATGATTCACACACATGCCCACAGTCATTCTACACACAGACACAAGCATAGCCATCCATACACACTTACCCTGAAAGACACACACACACACACACACACACACACACACAAATGCATAATCACAAACACACACACTAAGAGACAAATACCTGTACACACATAGGCAGGGGTACAAACCCCCTTATAAAGACGGACACACAAATGCTCTGATAACCATAGAAAACTACTGCTTAGCATCACATGTGTAGCTCCGCCCCCAGAACCTCTCTTTCTCCAAGCTCAAGCAGTTCCACTGTCACATGACCGACCGTAAGAGCATCAAACATTTTCACACACTTTATACAAAAGCACAACATTACACAACGAGAGGGAAGTGCCATTCCATCAGGTCCAACAGAACAACCAAAATACCCAAGGTGTTTCATTTAAAACGGATTGTTTTATGTAAATGCGACGTTACAGTTTTTCCCAAATTCAGCTCCATATCCTCTATATTCCATGATGCATATTTTATGTAATAAAAAAGTGAAGATAAACATTGATGCTTTTTACTGATGTCTTTCTACATTTTTATTGTCTTGTTCCCTTGTGTCAGCAAATACAGATTTAAATGTAAATGTATACATGTTTGTCAGTAGATACATTCTGCATTTCAGGTTCTAGTAGCCACAATGTAAATTCTACATCAGTTTTCCAAGCAAAGTGATGGTGATTCCTTATAATCTGAAATCCACACCTGCCAGAACTCCATGTCCATGTTTTTGTCCATGCTAGGAATTCTAAATTATCTTAAACTGTGGCCACTGCAAAAAGTGTGCAATGTTGCTCTATAATACATACTAATATATTGTGGTTATTATATATTTAATGAATATTTCATGTGAATATATTTAATGTCACATGAAACAATGTGGATTATATTTGTGTCTGTGTTTTTTTATACTTGTTTTTTTGTTTGTTAGATGGCTGTGAATAAATAAATAAATCAGAAGGAATATTGAACTACTGAACGACAATTTGGTCGAACTAAACAGAAAATTCTGTTAAAATAAACTCATGTAAACAGACCTGTTCTCTTCAGGAGCTGAAAGCCACTCATCTGGGCACCTTGGGTAATTTTCATGGGGACGTAATTTGGGATGGGACTGTCCATGGGTTCCCCACCTGTGCAAACAGTGCCCGAGAGGCCCACTACATGAACACATTTTATATGTTCTACCCCTTAAATTGAAACTTTGCATATAATGGTGAAATATGGAAATACATACGTATATTCTTTGAAGTTCATGTAAAATGACCTGGATGGACAGCAGTCATGGTATTGTTCAGTGTGATTAGTGAGAATGTCTAAGCGCGGGGTATAACGTGTATCTAGGGACCCACCTGGGCCCCTCTTAAGATCCAGGGGTGCGGCTCAGTCCCCAGTTTGGGAACCACAGTAGTATCAATCAATCAATCAATCAAAATACATTATTTAACACATTTCATACAACAACTGCAACACAACAATTGATTGAAAGGATGGTGTAGAGTGTGATGTGACACGACACTGGCACTGTGTGAGATATTTGTCATATTTTGCGCTGACTATTTCAGAAAAGGTTTCATGCAGTCAGTATCTCAAGAGCACCACAGTTCATCCAATTTACACAAAACACAAGAGACGCCCCGACACTGCGTAAAGTACACAGAGTAGATATTAGTCAGGAACCCTAATGGCTCAATAGAGCAGAATAGAATAGAATAGAAGACTTTATTGCCCTTAAAAAGGGGAATTTGTGTTGCACGTAAAGACTGATGGCAATCATTAAAAATGCAGGTACCACATGGCATTACCCACACTGCCAGACATTACCAACATAAAAATACACAGCATGAAACACGCATGACATCAGTTCAAGTGAGTTCAAACGGTACCGTCCAGTACGGGTGGTCGTAGTTTAGTGTTAAGCAGCTAACACCCGCTTCCAAAAGTAACCTGCTTTTCCACGTGAGGTTTCCCTGCAGTCCAAGCGCCGGCCAAGACCAGCCCTGTGTACCTTCAGCCGTCAGAGGGGAGGAAGCTACAGGGAGGCGCTGTGGCTTCCATTACAGACTTACGTTTTTAGAAAAGATGTTATTGAAAGGGCCCAGCTTGGCTTCAGCTGCTTCCTTCACACGGAACGCTGCAGCACGAAAACCCTTCCCAGCATCCTCTCTTCACACTCCGCACCACAGATTCCGTACAGTCACCGGATACTTGGCTCCATATTCCTAACGTTGAACATTCCGTCTCACCGTGTTCCCAGACGAAACATTCCAATTCGATGCATCTTATGGATATTTACGAGGAGTCTAGTAAAGTATGATACAGTGGCAAAGGATGTTCTATATTATACAAAAAAAAAGCACTCAAAAAAACTCCTCCTGCCAACTGCAACCTCCTGTTGTTTTGAAGGAGAAATTAACAGAATGAACACAGGAGACGACCATCTGGTTTGTCCATAGAGTCTATTCTCCCAGATCAAACTCACTGGGCATAAGGAACAAAGTGCACAGTACATTAACACCCTAGGGTATTTATATGAAACCATGGTCTCATATAGCGCAGATTTAGCTAGACCTATCTCTTTTAGCTACAACTTTTAGCTATCTTTGTTAGCTGTCTCTGATTTAGCTAGGCCTATCTCTTCTTAGCTATCTCTATTAGCTGTATCTTTAGTATATTAGATATTTCTTTGCTATCTTTGCTAGCTGTTTAAAGAGTCAAAAACGTGTTTGGGGGATTCGCTGTGGTAAAGCCACTATCATCGCTCTTTTCAGCCAACCTTGCTCTGTAAACAAGGTGAAGGTCAATAAGACATGACAGCCAGGGTGTAAATATTTGTGGACGTTGCTCTTTGAGTGACATCATCTGACATTATCATTATCATAACCTGTTATTTCAGAACGCCCTGCTGGAGAGGACGTAAAAAGCTTGCCTTCCATAAATCAGACTCCTGCAGAGACTGCAACAGCTTGGCACGTCCAACTAAAACACTCTCTCTGTCCGTTATTTATAAATACATTGCTTCTGTGCTATATTGCTATAACCCAAGAGCTAAAGTTAGCAATAAGTGAGGGTGGCGATAACACAATGGTAAGGAAGAAAGATTTGTGTTAATAACAGTGGTGCACAACCTAAGAAAATAACTATATTATTTCATAAAACATGGGTGCATTATATCTTAATAACACGTTGATAATACTGCCATAGTAGACCCGTAGACTGAACAGTGTGCAAAAGCGCTTCTCACCAATTCATAAGCAAAGTGCCAAATTCCTGCCTTACAAAATATTTTGTAGGTAACTGGAGCAATCTTAAAGATGCACCTGTGTGCCAGCCATAGACCATATAAAAATAGGTGCCAGCCTGTGATTATTTACACACGGCAGCCCACCCAGAGCTATGCAGCTGCACCCTCTGAGGTAAAAAGCCAATCGTTTCAAGTCTGACTTCAACCTGGCTGTGATGTCACAATGGTGCTCATGAGCTAAGGTGTGAGATCACAAATATGCGATTAGAATGTTCTTAACCGAATATTCTAATGCTGATGTAACAACCACTGGTACTGGTAACTGAAAGCAATGGGGTTCTAGAACACTGACTTAGAATTTGAAAAAACATTCCGAAAAACCTACTCTTCAAAGGGTTAATGCGATCCCTATGTGATATTAACATCTGAATTCATCCTTCCTTTTAAAGGACAAATGTGTCAGGAACACAAGCCAAATGTAAAAAAACAATAAAAGGGTAGAGAGATCACAGAGTGGGGCAGGGTGGCAGAGAGAGGGCATGGGTTAGGGTTTATAGGTTTCAGGAGCGTGGGTGAGTCTGTGTTTCCCCCATGTCTTCACCAGAGTCTATATATGTGGCCACAAAATACACTGCACCCCCCCCCCCCCCTCCCCACCACTGTCCCGTGAATTAGCTTCCAGGCCACAAATCGACCACCAGAACGGCAATTAGCAGCACCATGATTATGACCAACATTCCTGAAACAGGAAGATAGAAACAGGCGGGATTAAAGGCCTGTGGAAGCAGGCTAAAACAAACAAGGGGGGCAGACACTCCCAGTGATGTGGTGGGGCTGGGCTCTCACAATAGCCTTCTGGCTATTAATGTGGCTGTTGATTCTCTCCGTTTTCCCACATGAGAGTTGCCAAAGGAACTTTTTGCGTATAACTTTTTTTTTCTTCTCCAAAGCGTGACCTGCCGTCAGATGCAAGTGGAAATGTGAAGACACCCCTCCAAAACAAACATATCGATTGGAAAAAAGGCTCGCCTTTCAAAGGAGCCCCCATTAAACTCCACTCTCGTTAAATTTTATATTTTTGGAACCGCAGCGCCGAGGAGCCCAATGTCTCTGACGGGGGGAGCCCACAAACAAACAAAAACAAAAACCTCGCTCCAATTTACTAAACGCAAACTTTATTTCTTCTGACAGCAAACATGTTCCAAAAGTAGGAGAACAATGTACAATTAGTTTTCTCGCGGCGTCAGTGGGGTGGAGCTCACGGAGAAGGGGTGGGGGAGGGGGGGGGGGGGGGGGGGGGGCGGGGGGGGGTGCATAGAGACTGGGCTGTTTCCTCTGTATGGTCCCAAGAGTACACGGGCAACTCAGGGCACCATCGGCTCGTTTCCTCTGAGGTAACAGGAGATAATGTCAGTGGTCAAAGCTCCTTGTGTCGAGATTACCACCAACGTGCGAGACCCCTGGGGTGAGGTGCGTTAGGTCCTGTAGCGCCGATACGCTTATAACATGTTAGAACCTCTTAAATCCAGGTCATAGAGTACCCTGTTACCACTGTTGGAGTGTTTTTTACATTGTTTGCTTTTTTTTGGGGGTTCAGGCCTGATTTTTGCCCAATTTGCCTCCTGTTTCTCTGTACAGCGTCTTTGTGACAGTTCTCTGTGAAAAGTGCGATACAAAATAAAATTTAATTGGGTTCAATCCAGGTCATATAGTACCCTTTTAAATCCGGGCCATGTTATATAACCTGTAAAATGCAGGCGATATAATGCCCTGTTAAATCCAGGTCATGTAGTGCATTGTTTAGTAGATAGTGAATTGGACAATATAGGGCAGAGTTATTTGAAGGTTACTTACTGTAATGTTAGATGTATGCCCTATATTGTTAGGTCAGCTAGAACACTGTAATGACGCCCCCTCTTATTAAACAACACTTTCTGAACTGGGAGGGGTTGGGTCAATTAAAGCAGCAATTAGCTGAATGCAGTACTTATATATAAAGCTGGCATTGGCTGGTGCCTCTAGAAACTGAGGAGGTTGTGTGAGTATGTGTGTGTGTGTGTGTGTGTGCATGTGTTTTGGCTTGTGTGCCTGTGTGTGCTTGCCTGTCTATGCTAGTGGTCCGTGATGTACAGTTGTGGGTATATGTGTGTGTGTGCGTGCGTGTGTGTGTGATGTACATTTGTGGGTATATGTGTGAAAACCAACCAAGTTTCTTCATGTTTATTGTATCCATTATTCTTGTTTTTTTAAAGGCGTGCTGTCTTCCTGCTCTTTAACAGTGTGAGCTCTCCACTGTATCTGTGACAGCTGGGAACAGTCTCTATCCCTCCCTGGCCAGAAGAATCCAGCTCATTCACACAGGGGCTTCGGCTCTCCCTGTTCAACGCTGGAGTTTCTCGCCACACACAGGCGGCAGGAAGCCTATTCACAGTCCCAGCTGCTCCCTCATAAAACACCACAGAAAAGAAAGAAATAAAGAAATTACGAAAGAAAGAAAGGAATACCAGAGGAGGAGGCACAAGCATAAAGCCCCGCCTCTCCTGCCCAGCCCCGCCCACTTTCAGAGCCCCAGTATGTCACAAAGGGCTCTGGTGACCTTTGCAGAAGGGGTCAAGTTTAAGGCTAACGTGATTAGCCACCTTTTTACACATTTATAATCATGATACGGAGCAGCAGGACAATCTTCTCTGAAAAAGGCTTCTCGCCCCATTATAATTATGAGCGTTACTCTCTGAAATATAGCACTGAAATGTATGGATTCAATCAACATTCATGTTTAACTCTTCAGTGACTTTCAACAAGGTAGACATCAGTCAGTCAGTTAGTTAGCGACTCTCGCTCATCTAGGCTAGCCTGTCGCCCGGCAAATATTGTTAAAAACAAGTTATGTACTTTATTCACAAACAAAATTTAGTAAGTTAATTTTGCTGAACTGGCCAAACTGTGAAACTTGTGAAAGTGGGGTTTTCATTTTGCATGCAAATGTGTTAAATCATCTCTGCGCTGTTTGGTGTGACTGATATATACCTGAAATACCTGTGGATTCAATCGCGCTCATGCGACCACAATTACATCACTATTGCTATCATGAAAGATCACTGTTTGAAATATACGCAAAAACAACACTGCTAGCTGCTTGTAGTTTGCTTTTAAAATGTACATTCAAGGGATAACAACAACTCAACTGACTTATCTTGCTACCTGATGTTTTCATAAACCTACTTATGAAGCAAGTATAGCCGACACCTGGTAGCTGTAGCCTTTTTTACCATGAGTTTTCATTCCTGAATGGTAATTAACTGACACGGTCTCTTGTTAAGTTACAACACATCTTGTCTCTCTGTATATTTGATTTTACCAAGACGACACCAGTGCAAGGATGTACAGCTGTGTAACTTAATCTGTCTTTTCCAAAATGACAAAAAAAGAGGCAAATTTAAATTGACTGAAAACAAACTTCTGATTTCTATCCCCGCCAAAAGTAAATGGCTAGTTTGGAATCTTGTCGTCTTTCCATAGTCTTCAGTGCACAGAGCTAAGATAAGCTAATGTGAACTAGCAGTAATGTACATTCATTCCATAGGGAGGACCAAAGGACAATCCTCTCTACACTCAACGTAACTATTGAATGAATATCCAATCAGGGAAATAAAAATGAAAATCGCATGGTGAACAAAAAGTTGCCATTTACCAAATTTGGCCCTTTGATTCTCATCCATAGAAAGAATGCTGTTGAGCTTTTGAAGTTTACAGCCGTACGTGTGTGGGCTACTAGCACCTGTATACAGCCGTACGTGTGTGGGCTACTAGCACCTGTATACAAAAAGTAAGTATACAGCCCCGCAGTGGTAGATCTTCAGTCACATGGAAAATCCTAAATTTATTGGATAAGCATGGCAAGAATCACTGGCCCTCCCCTGACAAAACCACATTCCTTAATAATGGTAAGCTTGGGATTTGATGAGTCCAGTCCAAGACTCCCAGCAGGAATAAAATGAAAGTTCTGTTCGCCATAACCCCCCCCCCCATTAGCCCCACCCCCGAACATGGAAATCATTACCACCGCATGCCACAATTAACTCGTGGGCCACCCCCCGTCTCTGTCAAGGACTCCAGACAATTCGGGGGAAGCTGCTTGAGATGCAAGCCACCTGGGGGGGGGGGGGGGTCTTGCAGGGCACAGGAGTGTCCCACTGGGGGCTAAGTAGATTAATGGGGGGAGGGCTAGATGAGACGATTAAACCCTGGGAAACCGGGGTCCACCCGTCCCAGGGCCTTTGGTGTTGGGGGCCCCTCGCACCACCGGACTAATCTGCCATCAGAGGACCCTCTTCTCCTCTCCAGCCAGGCAAATGACTTGGTGAAAGGGACTTCATTTAACTTTTTAAAGACTGCCTCGACTTTCAATTTCGGGTCGGGGCAGGCTTAAAACCCATTAAAAAAGGTTTGTCTAAGCCCGGCTTTGTCCCCCCCCGAATTCAAAGGCTTTCTTTCCTGCCGTAAAGTATATGCAATCGAGCCTTTTCTTTTAACATCTACTTATCCCCCCCCCCCCCCCCCACCCCTCCATGAGTCTCTCACATCCATCGGCGACCCCCCCCCCCCCCCGATCCTCTCCCCAACACCAAATTTCTTAAGTCTCACACGATAGCTTGTTTGCTCTATAGCAGCCAGTCAAAAACAAGAGTAGTTTAACCCTTAAACTTGCTCCCAAGGTCCATAACTACACGCTCTCTTTCTGAAAACAAGTGTCAGAGGCGCATAAGCACAGCAGTGTCTTGGGATCATCTTGGGATGTTTCATCAGAACATACAGAAGGTACAGGCGCATCACAACAATATAGTTAATGAAAATCAACAAATGAGTCAAAATATTCTGTAAGGACAAAGGTTGGGACACTGTTGGGTAATGGTTGGGTTATGATTGGGACACTGTTGGGTCATGATTGACTCCCAGTTGGGCCATGGTTGGGACACTGTTGGGTCATAGTTGGGTCACTGTTTTGTCATGGTTGGGTCCCATTTGGGCCATGGTTAGTTACTGTTGGGTCATGGTCGGGCCCCGTTTGAGCCATGGTTGGGACACTGTTGGGTCATGGTTGGGCCCCGTTTGGGCCATGGTTGGGACACTGTTGGGTCATGGTTGGGACACTGTTGGGTCACAGGGACAGGCACAAAGCAGGGTGTGAATAACCCCCATGCAGGCGGGTAGCTCCCTTTCAGTAAGTCACACAGTCTCTCCGCTCCACGACGCTGTTGGCGGACTGGTGCAGCACAAAATGGCGACTCGGGCGTCGGCTCTTTCATCCTCCTGCGGAGCCAGGCCCTTGTCAACGCCTCGGACCCACCTTCACAAAGGCAACCTGCCCCCACCCCCCGCACCCTCCCCAAAACACCCCAAGCTCCCACACACCTCCCTCCCCCTCAGTCCTTCCTCTCTGTTCACCCCTCTTTCACAGGAGCACTGGGGCTCTGTACATTTTTGGATTCCATGAAACAAAGACTGAAGTTTCTTAATGAAGTCTAAATGGATGGGATGGGGGGGCTTTGGGGGGGCTCGATTTAAACTGCCAGAGAGAGAGCTCATTGCTTTAAAAACCCCCTATAGCTGTGGCCCAAAAGCTCCAATCCACACACACACACACACACACACACACACACACACACACACACACACACACACACACACACACACACACACACACACACACACAAGCACACACACACACACACACACACACACACACACACACACACACACATACACACACACACACACACACACACACACACAAACACACCCATTCCATTAACCCCAGTGAATACACTAACCCCTCTCCACTTCCCTTGTTTCTTCCCCCTCTCTCGCTCTCTCGTTCATTCATGCACTCGCTTCTCTCGTTCTCCCTCTCTGGCGGTGTGAGGGCCGGGCTCCCGGCTTACCGCGAAGGAAAACAAGAATCCCCCTCTTGTGCCGGCTTGTGAAAGCTCGCTGGAGTGGCTCATATTGTTTCCTCCTCCAGCTCTCCACAGGCACAGAGGTGCTTTATCTCATCAGCACTTCACAGCGAATGAGATTCCTCGCCGGGAGGAAGTGCGTTTTCTCATTTCTGGGGGTGTGTGTTATTGCTGGCTCCGTCTGTTCGATGGTTTTGTGATCGTCGATATCTTGTTAACCGGTGCAGTGGTTGACTCTCTTTTGTGACCCTGCCTGTCTGTTATGGCAGACAGACAATGATTACTATCACAAATACCCCCCCACTCCCCCATTCATTTATTCATTAATTTGGTGTACGAAACATTTCCCCCCCAGGGATCATAAGTCTGTCTATTTATTTCTCTGTCTGTCTGTTAATCTGCGTATTGTTATGTATCTTGAGGGGAGGGGGACATCAAATGACCCCCCCCCCCCCAAAAAAAAAGAAAAGGGGTTATATTTTTCTTATAAAAACCTTTAAATATGGTTTGGAAAGAATACTTTCGAAAATTTGTTTTCTGTTAATAAACCCAACTGTGTTTTTTTTTTAAATGCCCATTGACATTGTATACATAAGCTGTCAACTTGATATAGATATATATAGATTGATATATGTCACTGTGGCCAATACATTCTTCTGGAGTAAGCCATAAATTCAGAACGACCAGGAAAAAATGTCCATCTGAAAGATTTGCCGCCTGTTGTTATGTGCAAGAGTGAAGTGTCACATAAAATGAGTCAGAGAGAGAGAGAGAGAGTGAGGGAGAGAGAAAGAGAGAGGGAGAGAGAATGAAAGGATGAATGAGGGGAAAAAGAAAAAATAGAGGTGGAGTGGCGGGGGGATTACCATTCAGACCCCCACTCCCCCCCCCCCCCCCGGCCCAGAATGCATTAATATGCTTGAGTGTTGGCACAGGGAAGAAATACACATGACCGGGGACAATGCGCGCTGTGACTCGACGTCTGGGATCTTCAAATAAACCCCCGGCCCGGGCGTCATGGCGATGAGGAAATGGAATTAACTATTGTATCAGCTGACCTTCATCTCATTTCTCCAAACCTGACAGCCCCCGGGCCCCTGCTTTTGCCCGTTACCACGGTTCTCCTTGCCCGACGACGGCGGCATTTCCCAGGCAAAACAGGCGCAAGTTTACTGGGCAAACAAGAACCGAGGGGCCCATCGAGGAGTCCGAGCTCCCACAATCCCCCTCACCCCGCCCCCGGCACCTCCACACCATCGGCCTCCTTCTCTCTCACACCCTGTTCTCACCACAACCACCGCCAAGGCAGAAACACACCATACTGGGGTAAAGAGTCAAGATTAAGAGCCCCCCCCACACACACAAATATTCTAAAGGGGGCCTGTTCGCCCGTCTCGGGAAACGTTCCACAGGCACACGGTTTTTTGTGGACCGACGGGGGAGAGATGAGCCCGTTTTGTCCAAAACACAACAGCACGCCCCAGATTCTCACAGCTTTTCCTGTAATCTTTGGTGACGCTGAAAGTGTTTGACAAAGTGCATCAAATGAACCACTAGAGAGTTTGTATTCACTCAAAGCGAAGCAGGATTCTCGTAACACGGATCTGTGTAACTCTTGTTTTTTTTTTTTTAAAGAGGTGCTAAAGATGAGCAGGTGTTTGAATCGGAGTAATGATGCTGCCTCCTGCTCCGCGCTCGAACGGAAGCCGTCCCGGGACATGAAAGCGATATTCACTGATGAACCCTGACCTCCTCGCTGACCGGGGCCCGCCTTAACGAGCCAGCGCTGTCAGTAACGATCACCGTTGTCCGAAAACGCCGTTCCTGTGAGGCTAACGCAACCTTCACAAGCCCATTGCTTTCCTTAAGCTCCACTTGCCAGTGACGTACAGCATACAGTATATTTATTTTCCCAGAATGCTTTGCTCCTGGGTTATGATTGTAGTCCATTCCATAGGCCTCGCTGTGACTCACAGTTGAGGAACTCCAAAAGCAACAGCAGTCAGTGGTGGGTAAAGTGATTGTCTCGGTGGAGCTAAACACAATGATAGATGTCTCACCACAGCTATTAAAACAAACAAAGACTAAAATAAAAGTCAGTAGTGTGTACCCATGTGATGTATTTTTTGACAGTATGTAGCAGAAGGGAGCAGTCATGAAAGTGAAAGAGAGACAAAGAGAAGAAGTAGAAAGATGAAGAAGCTGGCCCTCTTGAAGAACTTTGAGCGGTTTATATGAGTACAGCACCTTTTAATTAGACATAAAGTTGTGTACTTGCGTAGTAGGAGAAATTGCCACTAGGTTTTCTTCACAGAGAAGAGAAAAGACAGAGAACCCCCCTCAAAAAAACACACTGCCATGGGGGACACGATAGTTTACTCAGTTAAGATCATGGGAAGCCATTTTGAGTTTACTTAGTTAAGATCATGGGAAGCCATTTTGAGTTTACTCAGTTAAGATCATGGGAAGCCATTTTGAGTTTACTTAGTTAAGATCATGGGAAGCCATTTTGAGTTTACTCAGTTAAGATCATGGGAAGCCATTTTGAGTTTACTCAGTTAAGATCATGGGAAGCCATTTTGAGTTTACTCAGTTCAGATCATGGGAAGCCATTTTGAGTTTACTCAGTTAAGATCATGGGAAGCCATTTTGATCACCCCGAGTGGATATTCTTCTGAGTGGTACGATGTGAAACAAGAGAGCGCTTCCTCACTTCAGGCAACAATACTCTTAAACCAACTGAGATTAATTTGGTGAATAGCAATGTCAAATAAAGCATTTATTTCCAAAAGGGTCATATAAACTCACAGCCTTGCTGAGAGAACAGGTAGCTACGCCTTCCGCAACTTTCACAAGAGCAGTGTTTATGCCATGAACTGGGGGACAGGCCTTGAACGTGCTTTTTCATAAACATCATGAGAAATTTTGTGCCACTGCCATCTGAGCTTCTGTCTCCAGGACGACTTTCACCCCACCTATCGAACGACGGAGGGAAATGCCGGTCAGAGCCAATCAAAGACAAGCGACAATTTGGTCTCAGTGTTGCAGCAGATAGCGAACCACCGTTCAAACCATCGCTGTCACTGTGAAGGAGCCTGAGTGTAAGGCACTAGTTCTAGAGTTCTAGGCCCCAGGACTGAGATTCTCATTTCATAATGAGCTTGATTCCAGTTTCAACCCTTCGCTGGCCGTGTAATTTAAACACAAGTCCTGACAGATGATGTTCAGCTCTTATGGCAGAAAAAACAACATCACAAAAACGATGAAATGGAAACTTGAGAAACGGGGCCAAAAAGTGGCTTTGAAACAAAACCTAAAAAAAGATGCAAAGGCACAGAATGGTTTACGATAACATGGCGAATGACCTTTTTACCAACATCGATATATCTTACAGCATGCACATCATTTTAATGGACCAGGCTGGAAGGCTTTTTTTTAATGCTAAACTTTGACGAAAGGTGCTTTCCAGCCACTTCTGAGAAAAAATGCCTTTGCCGTTGCCGGTGGTATGAGTGCCGAGGAACTGTGTAAACTGAATCTACGCCTGACAAAATAACAAATTCCAGAGAAACCTCCGGCTAACTTGATTTTTGTAAGTAGAAAGGGGGAACGTGGCTTTCTTCTACTGAAATCTCATGTCTGCCAACTCAAACAAGTCGTATGAAACAAGCTGTTTTTCTGGAAATCTTTTTTTTAAAATCATACAAGGCCATTCATGCATACGCAGTACAGTTAAACTACCAGGATGTTCTGCAATGCCATTTAACACTAAAATCAATCAAATTGTCTGGGGACTGACAATTCAGATTATTACAACTCACGAAAAGAAAATTAATCCACCTGTAGAAATGCTAAAATGGCTTTGGTCATTTCCAGACTATCCCTGGGTTATCTTGTGTGAATGAAAAGAGTAAATGTTATGTAAGTGTTTTTCATGTGTGGGGCATACCTGTGTGTGTTTGAATGTGAATGTGTGTGTGTGTGTGTGTGTGTGTGCGTGTGAGAGAAAGAGAGAGATGGAGAGGGAGGGAGGAAGAGAGCAAGAGAGAGTTGAGGAAGCAGTAGGGAAGAGGATGAGACTGATGGACAGGTGTCTGAAGCGGTCTTTCCTTGGGAAAGGAAGTGACATTTAGCACAATGCAAGTTCCTCTGGTCAAGAGTGCTAAATTAGTGTAATGTAATGTACAACATCTACACTTCCAACACATGCCCCCACACCCAAGAACAGAAGAAAACTGAACTTTGTTTTTGAACAGGACAGACCAAGATGGTGTCTCTCTGGCCTTCACCAAAACTACACCCGGAGAGCAGAGAGCTACGCAGGTGCGCAGTGTGATAGGCTGGGTCTACAGGTCCCAGTATCTCTCTACAACCAAGCCCTCTGGCCTCATCATCATCATCCTCATCTGCACTCCAAGACTGTTACACAGCACCTTATCCCTCCCACAAGCTTTGATCCCAGCTTCCTATTCAAGGTCATCTGTCCATTAACCCTTTAAAGTGTAACATCACAAATATGTCATCAGGAGAATGTTCTTAACTGAACATTCTAATGGTGATGTAACAATCACTATTGGTAACTGAAAGCAATGGAGTTCTAGAACACTGACAATGTATTTAGAAAAAAAACATTCTAAAAAAACCTACTCTTCAAAGGGTTAAAACTCTCTAACTAACTGGCCACTTCCCCTCAAAGGCTCAGGCTCATGTGGGAAGATGTCTTGGTTACCTTGGCTACCTCTGTGGATGCTGACTGGGGTTCGGGAAGTTACAGATAAAACCCCTGCACATAGGAAAGGGTGGTGCCATCTCTCTATATCCTGTGTTCTGTGAAAGCTTTCTGGTTCTGCTCACAGTTCTGTTACAGCAAAGACACGTTTTTTTTTGTTTGTTTGTTTAAACAATGCAATCTCAACTGTCTCTCTTTTTGCAAAGAAGCTGAGAGAATTGCTCTGGATTTAATCAAACCTTAACGGTGACTTAAAAATAAACGCATGTGATATTTTCTCCTTAGTGTATAGTTTTGATAATTTGATATTGGTGATCTCCAAATGGAGCTTGCCCAACCGTGTTGCAGAATATGCAGGAAAATCCTTGCATTTAACCCTTTGAAGAGTAGCTTTTTTTATGGAATGCTTTTTTCAAAAGTCTAAGTCAATGTTCTATAACTTCAGTAATTGTTACATCAGCATTAGAATGTTCCGTTAAGAGCATTGTAATCACATATTTGTGATCTCATACCTTAAAGGGTTAATTGTGCATCTTTGTGTGAATCCTGGCCAGCCTCTCTCTCTCTCTCTCTGTAGTCAGTAGCTCTGCTGCAGTCTGCTGGACTGCGGTGGATTTTCATGTCAACACTGGAAGTAGATGTTTCTGCCCCAGGGAGGAAGTTCTACTGACTGACGTGTGTGTGTGTGTGTGTGTGGGGGGGGGGAGGGGGGGGGTAAACGCTGGGATCCGTCACTGTTCCCCGATGTTTCCGGAAGAGGGAGGATGGGGGCATGGGTGTGGAGGTGGGCACCAGGCCATCACTGGGCGCTGACCGGGTCCGTCACACAGAGAGCTTCAGTCACAACGGGAAACCAACAGTAACGCACTGGAATTGCTCCCATCCCAAATCAGACAGGGATGCTCAGTTAGGATGTTTCGAGAGTTTGGAAAAAACTATGTGTGCTCCTATAAAAAACGATTAATGTGCTCCTATAACTCCACCTGCTCCTCCTCTGAACCGACACATCACAGCGGAGCGGAATCTTTCGGAAATCTTTCTTCAACTGATCCAGAATGCAGCTGCCCGGCTTGTGTTCAACCTCCCGAAATTTTCCCATGTAACCCCCCTGCTGAGGTCACTCCACTGGCTGCCAGTTGCAGCCAGGATCAGGTTCAAAGTTCTGACCCTGGCCTACACTGCAGCCAATAGGACAGGCCCCGCCTACCTGCAGGACTTAATCCAGAACTATGTTCCTGCTCGACCACTTCGCTCTTCTACAGCAGGGCGACTCGCACTTCCCCCCCTCCGTGTCAACGGCTCTCGCTCTCAGCTCTAGTATTTAGAAGTGTAGTATAGCTGATTTAACCACAGCTTACTGTGAACTACAGTCAACTTTCATTACTAGGGATAGCTGCTACATTATGGGAAGGATGTGCTTTGTCTTATCTGTTCTGTAGTGATCTTGATGATGTCTCTGTATGCACTTATTGTATGTCGCTTTGGATAAAAGCGTCTGCTAAATGACTGTAATGTAATGTAATGGAAGCGCAGAGCCCCCCCCACTGACCGCCATACGTCACGACGACGCCTGACGAACCGCGTGTGTTATTACGGGACGACTTCCGCCAGGCTAACCCTAACCCAGTTATTCTCCCGCCCACCTGCCTTCTCTCTCCCCTTCGCCATTTGGGCCGAGCTCAGGCCGTTTACCCCAGCGAGAGGGAGGGAGGGAGGGACCCCGTTCAGCTGGTGCTCGCGCGGCGGGTGCTAATTGGCGCACTGAGGGGAACAGCGTTTGCCAGCGATAATAAAGCCGTTGCTGCGCCCAGATGTGCTCAATTTACTCAACGGTAATAATGCGAGACACCCCTCAGCATTGCAGTTAAACACTCACACCTGGACTCGCACACCTGGCTATGTCTGGCGTTAAGCAGGTGGGGAGCAGAGACCGATTGATCATCTGGTGAAACGCAGAGGTGGAAATCCAGGAGACATAAAGTAAAAGTCTTACCATGTGTTTCTCTGGTGAAATGACTCACGTGAGTTTTATTATATATCTACATAATTGCCCATCTGAAGTAAAATAACGGGAATGTAGTTTTTCTTTGTATGAAACACGAAATATTCCTGCTTGCTTGTTTCTGCAATGGCGTAGGTATTCTAGAATTAAAAACACCTTTGAGTTCCGAGTCACTTGCATGTGCAAGGAATTGGATTCCTCAAAAAGGAATAAGAACACTAACTATACTTGGGTTGCCAATCAGAAAAAAGTGAATTAATTGCATGTAATTTTAATTCTTATTAAATTAACCACAATCTTTGTTTGAGCTGCATATAAATAAATAAAAACGACAGCTGCGGGAGCCAAGAGTTCTCCGCATAATTTAAGTGGTTCCTGAGAGCGCTGCATTTCTGTCCTCTGTGCAGAGAGCTGAGCAGTTTTTATAAACGCATCAGATTGGCAGGTTCTGGCAGGCCCAGGTGGCAGGTATCATAGTTAATCACTCAGACCCATGGTACCGCAGGTGCTACGTGACTTCCTCTGGGCGTGACGGATCATACCAGCTGATGAATGAACGCAAGTCTCTGTCTGGAGTGGAGATGCCCCTTGTTTCAGGTACAGATGAAACGCAGGTTGTGAAATCTCTGCTCGGCTCAATGCAGTGAGAGTATTATCAGTGTGTGTGTGCGTGTGTGTGTGTGTCTGTCTGTCTGTTTATCTGTCTGCCTGTTCATGTTTTAATGTGTGTGTGTGTGTGTGTGTGGGCGTGTATTATTGGAGTGTGTGTGTGTGAGGGTGTGATCATATTTGAAAGTAAGCCTGTGTGTATGTGTGTGTGAGAGAGAGAGAGAGAGAGAGAGCAGTAGGTCAGACACTCTGGCATGTCTGTGTTCAGCACCTGGTGGTAATAAGTATTACAGAAGACATGAGCGGATTAGTTCCGCCACTGGACCCTCTGACCCACTCCCGCCCCCCCCCCCCCCCGCCTACCCCTCCCCCTCCCACTACCACTCAAAGGGGCCCAAGCAGGGGCCTCCCCAGGGACCCATTACCACATGAGCCCCGTACCTGCCCCATGCTCTCTTCCACACACACACACACACACACACATAGGGCGCCTGTTATTACAGCCAAACTATGTAAAGCAGTAGTAAACCCAGCCGGGACGTAGTGATGTAAGATTGTAGAGACGCTGCAGAAGCAGAAGCTCAGTTTGTCTCAGAGCTGCACTCCATCTTGGCCAAAAGACAGCTTCTCAGAAACCACCCATACCTCAGGGAATCGCTGTGGGTTCTTCAAAAGCTAACCCCCCTCCCCCGAAATGGTGCTGCAAGGCTGCAACCTTTTTTCTGAAAATAGCGTTTCAGATTTTGTGGTTTTCTTGTGCATTGAAAATAGGGGGGAAATTTGTTCAAATATAGTTTTGTTTTTTGGTCTGGTGACTAAATCCATGGGAAAAGCAGGGAAGATGGCTGGCAGTAGGGGCAGCAGTAAATACAGGCTCTGGATTGGAATCCATTACAATGCCATGCAGTCTGTGCACATGGACTGGAGCATGTTTAGAGTGGACTGTTGCTAGAGCGATTGTTCCACATTTCCACTGGAGGAGATGTCTTGAGATGTGAGCTCAGCTGACCCAACATTTCCCTCCGAAGTGAAGACATATCTGGCAGATATACTGGAGACGGTTTTCAGCACAGTTGAGAAATGGAACCCAAAAGGACGTCAGCGCTTTGAAAAATGTTGCTGAACAAAATGTAGATTTCCCAGAGTCTGCCGCAGCTGTCCTGTCCTGATCTTTGTGGGACCTTTGACCCCCAGTGAGGCTCTGTCACCCAGAATGCATTGCTCTGGACCTCCGGACTACCCAGAACTCCCAGTCTTCTTGGTGAGTAAAGCCATCACAGGAGCGTTCCTATTTGAAGTGCCTGTTCATACCGTTAGACCTGTTTCCTCACTGCAGCGTCCTCAGTTAGGGAGGGTACCGATAGATAAACAGCCTCTTCTGAAACGCATTCTGCTAGCCGCCGCTTCCGTTAGCTCCCCCAGCTCCCCAGCTGAGCTGTACGGGAGTGTTGCTGGCACAGTCAGGCTTGAGTCCCCTAACTGCTGGTCCGAAATGAGACACCCTATCCACTGACTTCCTGCTGTGCCACAGTCAGGATTCGATGGCGTTGGGTAACCATGGTGCCATAACCCAACAGCCCCCTCAGGAGCATTCCGATATAAACCAGAATTCTTTTGCCTCCTAGTGAGCCGAGCTGTGGGGGGTTTTCACGCCCCTGCCAGGGTAAGAGTGGGTCTGCCAGCCTGGGGAGGGGGGAGGGGTGGGCATTAGCGGGTGTGCCAGCCCTGGGGGTAACCCGAGACGCCCGTGGCAAAACACTGCAGCTTATCTGCCAACAGCAATTTAACTAATTCTGTAAGAGACGGGCCAACTGGCGTGGGGTTTTCCACCGGCGCAGAACACAATGTGAGGGAGCCCTGCCGCGCTTCGGCTCAATTAACTGAGGGGGGGGCTCTCGATTTGTGGGACCACAGCTGGAACAGCACTCAGCCTACTCAGAGAATAGTGTGCACAGTGATAAAATATTAACCCTGATCAGAGAGTACATTACAAAAAAAAAACTGACAGAATTGCCCAAAAAGTACTCTAAATAGGAACTTGTGTCATCTAGTTTTCAGTTGTAGTTTCCAGTAGTAATGCAATTGTCTATGAGAGGTGCTATATCAATAATAATAATAATAATAATAATAATGCATGGCATTTATATAGCGCCTTTCTAGATACTCAAAGCACTTTACAATGATGAGGGGGAAACTCGCTTCTACCACCACCAATGTGTAGCACCCACCTGGGTGATGCAACGGCAGCCATTTTGCGCCAGTATGCTCACCACACATCAGCTGAGGTGGAGAGGGAGAGAATAATTTTTTTAGCCAATTAAACTGGGGGATGATTAGGTGGCAGATTGAATGAGCCTGGGTTGGGAGTTTAGCCAGGACACCGGGGAAACCCCTACTCTTTACGATAAGTGTCATGGGATCTTTAATGACCACAGTGAGTCAGGACCTCGGTTTAACGTCTCATCCGAAAGACGGATCAAATAAACATTAGTTACTATAAACATTACTAATTCCCTCCATTTTGGTTTGTGAGTCGTATTGGCACTGAATGTATTGACTGTTGAAATATCAGCCATTCACAAAGGCCCAGACTACTGTAGAAACACAAATAGACATACAGGCACACACTGGAAACCTGAATTTGTTATGAAATATTGTGTTACATTCAACCCTTAGAGTGATGGGTTACTGGACTTGATGGTAAGCCATAAAGGATATGTTAGCCATAAAGGATATGTTAGCCATAAAGGATATGCTCCCGTAATTAAGGTTCAAGTATTCTGTCCCAGCAGGAATATTAGCTGTTATCTATGACATCATCCCCTGATCTCCTGAGGGAGGTTCACTTGAAAAACAAAAATATACATTCCAACGGAGTACAGCAAATTAGACCCGTTGCTGGGATTAGTTACCACTGTCAGTCAAATGCAGGAATCCAAGACTGCGGTCTGAGGCACTGTGTGATCACTGCCTCATTCCCAGGCACACTGGTATAATACACACACATACAAGCACACACACCTCGTATGATGAGAAATGTATGAAAATCTGAAATTGTGCAACTTCTCAATTGGCAATTTTACTAAATCTTTATTAATTAAATCACAGCATGTATTATCAATATTATGTGATGTTGGTTGACTTACGATACTGACAAAATGACCTTTTACAAAACCAAACCACAAGGTGAAAGACAAAATCGTTCTAAATCCACTAATTTAGGCAGTAATCCTTAGCCTGTAGCCAGCAGCCCATACAGCCTCACTGAGCCGCTGTAGCCTTTCCCCCTGTCTCTATGGAGACAGCTACATTCAGCCCCGGGTCATCCACCAGGCTGTCACAAACAGACAACAACAAACAAAAAAAGCAGAAAAGAAGTGGGGGATGAAAGAGGAGAGTCTGTTGAGGGAGGAGAGGAAGAGACACGGCTTGATGGATGGAGCCACCTGCACCATTCCCCGCCCTCCTCCTTTCTCTCTCACGCGACCTCTGACCCCCGCCCACTGTGGCCGGGACCCAACCCCATTCATCACAGTGCCATCGGCAGGGGCGCGAGACCCCCAAACCGCCCCCCCCCACCCCCCATCCCCCGCCCCGCCCCAAACATCACTGCCCCATCTACAGACTACAAAACCACCAGACTGCCCCACAGTCTGGACTGGACACCACAGCACCATGGACCGGACCATCAGAATCCCCAACTCTGTCCCCCTCTACAGAACTGTGAATCGCTCTTGGGCCCTATTCAGGGACAGGGCCCCTGAAGCCCCCCCCCCCCCCCCCCCTTATCTGGGGGCCTGATGGCTACAAAAGAAGGCGGAGACAATTTGGAGGGATTTAGGCTGACATTTGTCAACTGGCCCGCACAGAAAACTACTCTCAACCAAACCATAGTTGAATAATAGCAATATCACCAATGCATTTCAGGTGCCCTGATTTTGAAATTTATTACAGTTATTTTTCAAAATGATTTTGTATGGAAAGCAGTTGTCATCTTCTTGGACCTCATCTACAGAGCCTTATCCAAAAGTCAGTCATTTAGATGAGTTATACCATCTGTAGTTATAGCATGAACGTTCCCTTATCTGAGTGCGCTTGTGAAGTCGTCAAAGTGGTGAAATTTGGTATAGACTGCGAGTGGAAAATTTCACCTAACAGCAATCAATAATTCCTCTGTAAGATTTTTAGAGGGGGCTTTTTGAAGACTGTTCAGCTGGAAAATCACATTGATAAAATAACTCTGAACAGGCGAATGAGCACATGGGCCAACCTGAGCAGATGTGTGACTCTAACAGGCACGCATTTTAACAGGCCTTAAAATAAGTAGATGGTAAATCCTGAAATGGAAAGAGAAGATGTGGGTGGGAGTGCGTTTTCCTGGCCTTGCTAACCGTGGTGCAGAGTAAAGTCTCTCCACAGGGTGTCACGGCGGCGTATCCTGTAAGAGCACCGTCCACATGCTCATTGACCGACCGCATGATCTACGTCTCTCTCTCTCGCTCCCCTTTCTTCCTGTCTCTCTACACTGTGCTGTCTCTCCCTCTCTCTCCCATTCTTCCTGTCTCTGTACACTGTGCTGTCTCTCCCTCTCTCT
Source organism: Synaphobranchus kaupii (assembly GCA_029718625.1). Lineage (NCBI taxonomy): Eukaryota > Metazoa > Chordata > Actinopteri > Anguilliformes > Synaphobranchidae > Synaphobranchus > Synaphobranchus kaupii. Next base: position 23,264,237 of record CM056395.1, on the reverse strand, counting down.
CTCTCTCTCTCGCTCCCCTTTCTTCCTGTTTCTCTACACTGTGCTGTCTAATAAAGCTGAAAAAATAACCTTAAAAAAGAAAAGTCTCTTCACTGCATGGTGTTCAACCTTCACTCCCTCTAACTCAGACTTTTAAACTGCATTTTATGAGGCCACCAGTCACGCATTACTGCTGAAGGAGTGTGCGGCTTCAACAAGCTCAAATTGGGAACAGGTGACATATGCTATCAATGACTGATCTAAACCAACCACAGTGATTTGCAATAGTTTAAAAAGCCTTTTGATTGGCTCATACCATTCTTTGATTGATAGCACAGAGTTAGCTCTACCCATAACTTGGATAATGAAGCCTCATTCCTCCATCACTATTTAAAACGGAAACATTAGCGAGTCAGTATGAAATGCTAAAAGCCACAATCAGCTACAATCTGGCAACCGACACAAATGAACGAGGAAGTGACACCAATAAACAGAAATCAGAGCTGAAGAACATCAGGAAGGTGCGTAACTTCATATTCCCCAGTGAAACACGTGGTTCTATAAAGGTTTTACACTTAAGGGATACATCAGATCAACTGCAAAAAAATATTGCTGTCCAAATCTAATGTATCACTTGTAACCAATAGCAGTCCCTGCAGAAGATAACCCAATGCTACTATTGTGTGTAGTGTGTTATACGGGAAGTGTCTGTATTTCAGGAATATGAAGGCTTCTGCATCCCCATTTTCTACAGGAGAGGACAGGAGAATGAATGGGAGGTGTATTCCATGAGGAGGAAGCAGAGGAGGAGGAGGAGGAGGTGAGGGTAGCTGATAGGGCACCTCCTGCTCTTTGACTCTTGTGAGATTTCCCAGTAACCTCTCAAAGCCTGAGAGGCCTTCAGGACCTTGGACAGCAGCAGCCTCTCACACAGACATGCACAGCTGAGGACGACTGGTTATCAGCACAGCTGAGGTTGATTGGTAATCAGCACAGCTGAGGATGACTGGTTATCAGCACAGCTGAGGTTGACTGGTAATAAACACATTAGGTACAATTACATGTAAATCAGGTTTATGGGCTCCTGCATGGCTGGCTGGTCCCTGTAGTCACAGGTTCAAGACTTAGCCTTGTCTACGTCAATAGTCAACTATGACCGGAAGCTCACTCTGTCCATCTGTTGTTTTGTGTGGCTGTTTTACATCCATTTTCCTCGATCACAGACAGCCATACATCAGCAAAATAATGATAGAAAAATATGTTTTTGTGGTGTGTGTGTATTATACATGTATCTGCAGCTGCCTGCATGAGTGTGTGTGCTATGGGAGGAACGTTTCTCCTGGTCGTTTTTAAAATGCTGCACTTTTGCCTAGCGGTAAAATGCGGAGGAGCCACTACGCTAGAACCACGCTAGATAAGTGTGGGCAGATCTCAGGTCCAGAATCGGTGGAACACAAGCAGAGACATGGAGCGGTGAAAGAGGGGTCTGTTTGGCTGTGCTAGGACTGGAGTTTTATACCATTCTCATGCTAATCTACGTAAGCTGCACCCCAGCACATCCCGCTAAAAGGTCCAAGGTCTTTTCTGAAATAAATTACCACACACTGAACTGTAAACACAAGCGCTGCGCCATCTACTGGTCAGGGTGGGGACAGCGATTCTGAAGCAGCACTGCAGGAGGGCGTGTTTTCGCCGTGGGGGAACGCGGATTAGACAAAGGAGCAAAAGGTCTCCTTAACTGACACCCAAACAGAATGTCACCTGAGATCAGGGACAGAGAACCACAGCCCTGTAGCGCAGGATATAAATCTAATTTCTGTCCAATTCAAACCGTTAATTATGCAACTGGTTAAATGTTTTGGGCTCAGGTAAAACTAAGGCTGTGTCCGAATCAGAGCCCTATCTACTGCATCCTGTGTACTAGCATACTGTGCACTGTTTACTAATACTAATATGAGACATGCAAAAATATCCAGTACATCATCCAGGGATTTTAAGTGCACTACATTTACAGAACAACTTTCTCATCCAGTGTACTCAACTAGCAGACTCAATAGTATGGAAGGGTGTTGATTTGGATACAGCCCCAGTGTACTCAACAAGCATACTCAATAGTATGGAAGGGTGTTGATTCAGACACAGCTTGGATGTTGGGACCTCACACTCAAAGTCTTTGTGTATACCCTTTCTCCATTACCCACAGAGGCCACAAGGCCTTCTGGAACTTGCCATTGTCCATCTGATGACAGCTGGCATACAGACACATTAAATAATTCACACGATACGGAGCACACAGTGTCATACTAGGGAAAATGGCAAATCACCAACGATCCCAGCCAAGGATCCCAAATTGTGACATGCCCACTGCCAATAATGAGATGAGGTGACTTGCGTTCCAGAAAAATCTGTGTCCAATAAATGTCTTCAAGAAAATACGTTTTTTTTCCCCCTCATTGTATTTTGGACTGAAGGGAAGCAGAGAGGGGATGTGCAAAGGAAGAGTGTAGAGCGTCTCATTGGCTGCATGTCCTGCTCCATACCATGCAGGTAAGCTCACAGTACATGTACATGTAAGCTCACAGTAGATGTACAGATTTAGCTGCAAATTGTAAACTAGATTTAGCTGTAAATTGTGCTAGAACAGTATGGAACACATGGTTGGCTAAATGGCTCTAAATCACCAAGGGTCTGAGGTATCAAACAAGCCTTAAACCATCACTCTGCTGCCAGATATGCAGTAGATATGGATGGATCACTTTAAGGGTTGTTTCTCCTGACAAAATTTTCCTATTGAACTCTATGGAAAAATAAGTCAGGAGAAGAAACCCTTCAAGCTATCCAATCATATCTACTGCCAGATATCTAGCAGCAGTTCCACCCCCCAAAAAAGGAAAAACCTTGGATATGTGAAAGATATATATTGCTTCTGTCGGCCGGCTGAAATGGAAGTTTCTCATTGGCCCTTTTTTTTTCAACCTAACTAAAGACAGGTAAAGTCTACCTGCCAGAATGAGACTCTAAAGACAGGTAAAGTCTACCTGCCAGAATGAGACTCTAAAGACAGGTAAAGTCTACCTGCCAGAATGAGACTCTAAAGACAGGTAAAGTCTACCTGCCAGAATGAGACTCTAAAGACAGGTAAAGTCTACCTGCCAGAATGAGACTCTGATTAGATGTAATCAAGTGCTTCCTGATGTTTATTTTGGGCAGGTTGTCCTAGATTAGCGCTAATCGGGGTCGGTCACCTCTCCCCCAGTGCCTACCTTCTCTTTCTCTCTCTCTTTCTCTCTCTGTCTCTCTCTCTCTCCCCTCTCTCTCTCTCTCTCTCTCTCTCTCTCTCTCTCTCTCCCTCTCTCTCTTACGGGACAGGAGGTAGCCGAAGCAATTTGAGGCAATTTGAAGCGCTGTCTCTCTCCGCGCGGTAGCCGCTATTAATCTCCGGGGCGGCTACGACAAGAGGTTGGCGGGTCGGGCGCTAATCTTTCTGACATGTTTGGTAACTATCTTAGCTCCCCCACTTCCTGCCCGGCCTGTGATCTGGCGGAGTTGGCGGTGTGAAGATTAAAGTTTATCCAATTAACCACCCACTGTGCTGGTGAGTTAATCAAGCAGAGCCTCGCAGGCCGTCACACCGCTGCCCTGTCGACTGCCAGGCTCAGATTTAGACAATTACAACCGCCTGCATTATGGTAAAATATAAAAGGGAGGTTTTTTTGGGGAGGGGGTGGGGGGGGGTGCAGCCACCACATTCACTTTTCTTTACTACAGGCTAATCTTCCCAAAATGTTTTGTTTCACGTGAAGAAACAGACTTTTCCCCCCCTTCCATGAGAAAGAGAAAGAAATATCTTAGATTAGCCAAGCAAGGATAACCCCCACCCCAGGCCAGACAAAGACCGCACACTGAGGTTTTCTCCTGACAGTTTAAGTCACTGGTGACTTAAAGGATAAGTTCGCTATTTTGGACCTTGGACCCTATTTGCGGTCTGTCTTCCATGAACCTGACACATTGAGTCCATATTTTCGCTGATCGGTCCAGTATTGAGCTAGCTACAGATTTCCTGTAGGCTCTCACTGGGCTACAATAGAAGTCAACGGGGGCAATTAAGAAATGTTATGGAAAAACAACGATAAATGTGCTTTCATGTACAATAAATGAGACGGGAAGCTCAGGGTGTATTGTTACCGGTCTCCAGTATGCTCTCCTGTGAAATGTATCTCAATCCGAACATTTTTACGTGCTTGGCATGGCTTGGAAGTAAGCATTTCTCTGCTGCTTGTTTTCGCTGCTCCCGCGGAGTACTATGTGTCGGGGGTGGGGGAGCGGGAAGGTGTGCCGGCCGTTTAAGAAACTATCTAGTTGAGCAGTCTGCGTTTGTTTACCTGCAGCAACGTAGGCTACAATTTCCACAAAAAAACTTGGATGATGGATGACTATAATGATTACGAAGACGAAGAATTTGATTTTGACTTTGACGTTACTGGCTACAGATTTGAGCCAGAATACACGGACACGGAACTACAAGAGATGGGATGATAAGAGAGCAAGAGAAGAGAGAGTGGCTGAAGTTGCGCAGGTAATGTAAATTATTACAAATGATGATTACAAACACTGCGTTACAAATAGTTCTGCTGTAGGCTACTAGCTAGTAAACTCCAACGGGAGGTCAGGATTTGTGATCAACTGCTTTTCAAGCGGCCTCTCTACAACGTAGCTAGACTGCGGAAGTTTACAGTGCGAGGTAGTGCGGGTCGGAGAAATAGTTCTGTTTCAAATGGAACTGTTGTTTCAACGTTCGGTTTGCGTTTGCGATAGCCTACATTTCACAGGAGAACATACTGAGACCGTAAGAATACACACTGAGCTATAAAAACACATTTATCGTTGTTTTTCCATAACATTTCTAATTGCCCCGTTGACTTCTATTGTAGCCCAGTGAGAGCCTACAGGAAATCTGTAGCTAGCTCAATACTGGGCCGATCAGCGAAAATATGGACTCAATGTGCCAGGTTCATGGAAGACAGACCGCAAATAGGGTCCAAGGTCCAAAATAGCGAACTTATCCTTTAAACTGTAGTACTGTACAAGTTTCATGATTAGAATGGCCCTTCATTCCAAAAGGATTCATGGCATGTGAGCTTAGTCTGTGATCTATTAAACAATAAAGCTTTACCAGATTTTTTTAAACGACTATTATTATTAATTCAAACAAGATATGCAATGAAATGTAAAAATAGAACGTTATAATGACTAATACATTGTTTTGAAGTCTATTTTTTAGTTGGATAAATAATGGTTTAATCTTTATCTTTGTATTTTTTTATCCATTGTCTTAACTACTGCAGTCTTTGCTCTTACACTTCCTGTGGACGTAACTGAGCGCTTCCATTTACTGAAACTAAAAGTTGCCAGTGTATGTAAAAAAAATGCAATGCAAAAGAAGAATAGAAAGAAAGAATATGCCTTGCTATACCTTATGCATATATTACAAAATGCATTATTACTACTGCCATTTCATAGCATGTTCTATGCTGCATGCAATATGAGTCAATGTGTGAGATTACTATATTGATTATATTGTGGGATTTTGACTGCATGCAGTAAACCCCTCATATTTTGAATGTAATATTCTCACACATATTAGTTTTTTCTGTAGGGCCATTTCTGTAGGGCCAGCACGCAAATTTCCTGGCCAAGACAAAGTCCATTTAGAAGAGTGTGACCCTGCTGGACGGAGGGGAGAGATCTTCCCTCCTCCCAAATCAAACAGCGGGGGGGGGGGGGGGATCCGTGTCAGGGCCATCGACCCGCTCCTCATGCTTCCTGTCCGAATCCACCTCGCCCGAGCCGGTATGGGCCGGGTCAGCCCCCGACTCAAAACAACGTGCGCCCGTTTCCAAGGCAACTTAGATTATGACTGATGCGCGCGCTGCATATCGCCGATGGGGCTCTGAGGATGTGAACTCGCTCTGAGGATGTGAACTCGCTCTGAGGATGTGAACTCGCTCTGAGGATGTGAACTCGCTCTGAGGATGATGAACTCGCTCTGAGGATGTGAACTCGCTGAAGGGTGCTGTACTGCGACCCGAGTTCACCGATTTTCTCCTCTTTCTTCCTCTGGTTTTATTAAATCTCCACCGCGCCCGGTTTTCACGAGGAGCTGCCAAGAGTTTGATCAGCGGTGCGGGACGCTTGACAAATTCTGCCTGTCAGGAAAGAAAAGAAATAAAGAGAGGAGGCCTGCCATCCTAAGGGGTGCAGAGACCTGCGACCACAAAGTGGAGGGGGCGAGCGGGGGTCTACAGCGGGGGAGAGTGGAGGTCTACAGTGGGGAGAGTGGTGGTCTACAGCGGGGAGAGTGGAGGTCTACAGTGGGGAGAGTGGGGGTCTACAGCGGGGAGAGTGGGGGTCTACAGCGGGGAGAGCGGGGGTCTTACAGCGGGGAGAGTGGGGGGTCTACAGCGGGGAGAGCGGGGGTCTACAGCGGGGAGAGTGGGGGTCTACAGCAGGGAGAGTGGGGGTCTACAGTGGGGTGAGCGGGGGGTCTACAGCGGGGCTCCACAGCGGGGAGAGTGGAGGTCTACAGCGGGGAGAGCGGGGGTCTACAGTGGGGAGAGTGGGGGTCTACAGTGGGGAGAGTGGGGGTCTACAGTGGGGAGAGCGGGGTCTACAGTGGGGAGAGTGGGGGTCTACAGTGGGGAGAGTGGGGGTCTACAGTGGGGGAGAGCGGGGGTCTACAGTGGGGAGAGTGGGGGTCTACAGCGGGGAGAGCGGGGGTCTACAGTGGGGAGCAATCAATTAAACAGGAAGCATAAGAAAAAAAAACATTTTCTGTGCAACCAAAGTCCAATCAGTTACTAAACACTGCCCCCTGCAGGATTTGAGGGGAAAACACTAAGTACTAATGCCTCCTATTACTGGAGACGGTATTACATTACATACATTACATTACAGGCATTTAGCAGACGCTCTTATCCAGAGCGACTTACACAACTTTTTTTGCATTTTTTCTTTTTACATATTATCCATTCATGCAGCTGGATATGTACTGAAGCGATTCAGGTTAAGTACCTTGCTCAAGGGGTACAACGGCAGTGTCCTACCTGGAATCGAACCTGCAACCTTTCGGTTACAAGGCCAGTTCCTTACCCATTATACTACACTGCCGCCGTATTCTTCTAGTCTGATTGCAATTTTAGCTGTAACAAAAAATTATAATACACATTATTAAAATCCATCTGTTGGTGTGTATGATATCTTTGTGTGTGGCCAGGTTTTCAGAAAAACCTCATTAGAGTAACGCGGAAAGAAAAGGACTACACAAGATGACACGTTCTGGTGGCCAATCCATCAAAACCAGTCACAATTTCATTATTCTTAATGTAATCTCAGGATCCTGTGAAGGGTCCAATAAGGACTCATTAACAGGAAAGCAAGGCAAACACAATCAGATTAGCTCACTGATTCAAGCAGGAGGCAATGCTAGAGGACCACATGCTTCTCCTCACCTACCCAGCACCTGTTTATGCATATTCTGTCCTCTAATGCTAGAAGACCTCCATCATATAAATTCTCCTCTTTTTAACAGAAAATAAATTGAATATTATATCTTATCCTGCACTGTGGAAATAAGAGGGGTCTTTGAATGTGCTCAAGGGAAGACACAACAAAGGCCAATACATTGGAGTTACACAGGAATTCCTGCAAAACTCAGAACATGCATCACATGATCAGGTCTGTTATGCTATGCTATGCTGTTATTTTGAGCTATAGACTTAACCAGCTTGGGTGCACGATATCCAATAAAACAAAGTAGGCAATTATTCAATCTGAAATTGTAGGGGTCCGACTAACAGTAATTATATTAGTACAAGTTGACAAACATATTCTGTAAGATAAGCAGGTTTTTTGCCCTATTGGAAATCTATGTTGCAAGTGTAACATATAAAAATATTTTACACAGAAATAGTGACATTACCTCCATTACTGAAAAAGAACTGATCTTTTGTGCGGTAGACGGATGCATACTTCTGCCTGAGACCATCCAAGTCAAATGGTCATTAAAAGCAGTTTAGTGAATAACCCCCTTTCAGCTGTTTTTCCTGAGGGATTACTGTGTCTGTAAAAACGATACAACTTCCGTTTGTTTGCCAGACATAGATCAGACGGTCTTTTCTCTCCAACAAACAGTGATGAATGGGCACCTGCCTGCCCACAGTTGGGTGGTCTCAGTCGATGTGACTCTAATTATGACCCTAATTATGACCCTCACACTGAATGACTCACGACCCTGACATTACCACTGACCCCTTCAGGGGCAGCACAGGCTATGTGCACATTACTATAGGCTAGTTAGTTTATATCTCTGTATTCTAATTTCATTATGATCCAACATGAACACACACACAAAAACATTTTCAATATTTTTAGTTTATGTAAAGTTATGAAAATGGTTTTGTTCTTGTAATGCTTGTCAGTTTGCAAATAGGCTATGTCCTTAAAACATGTTCCTACTGGAAAATATTGTGATCTATGGTTTTGGGGTAATGTATTAATTAATAAAAAGTTCAGCATGTGGCTGTAACTTTATGTACTATTTTACAACATTACACACCCTTACTGTAACACCTCAAAATCATCAAAATTAAGTCTTCTATTACAGATATTTCAAACTGACCAATCCCCCCTTATGGGTTTCCACCGGAATTGACACTCATTTTGATTTCTTTTGGCATATGGCCAAATTGGTAGATTGGTAGCAGTACGGATTGGCCACATGGTGGCGCTAGAGCAGATCCACTGTGACAGAGACAGCTCCGTCTGAATTTCAGTTGTTGCGCGTGGTTTTTTGTGTCTTTGGATAGACTGCAAAATCGTTTCGGTTGCTAGGAAACAATGTCAGGATTTAGATTTTGTTTGAAATAATTTAGACAGCACACCTGCAGCTAACGGTAGTCTAGCTATACATAGACAAGATATAAACCAAACTTTCGGAAGGAAAGAAAAGAGTTTTTTGACAACCAACAATTATGTCTGAAGAAGCAGAAGATATTCCTCTCCTTGAACTTGACGCCGTCATTGGGTTTAATGGTAGCGTCAATGTGCTAACGTTAGCTAGCCATATTAAAGTTAGCTAGTTGGACACCTAGCTAGGCTAACGTTAGCTAATCGACTTTCGTATTCATTTTACAGCAGTTAAAACAGTTACGTTATCTCTGTAAATGCCGAGCAGCAACGAGCTAGCCGCTTCAGCTAACTAATCAACGTTAACGTTACTACTATTAGCCACTTTGCTTACGTTTATCATCATTATACCAATTAACGTTACTTAATTAGCTAACTGAAGCAGTAATTGTTTGTGCTTTTAAGGGCGTGTGGTTTCTGGCCTGATACTGCACCCTGATGAAACGCACCTCATTTACCCGCTCGGCTGCATGGTTATCCAGAGGAACATCCAAAACAACACGCAGGAGTTTCTGACTGAGCACAGGCACAATATCAGCTGCGTGGCGATCTCCAGGAGCGGGCGCTACATCGCTTCTGGTCAGGAGACCTTCATCAGCTTCAAGGTAACTGTCCGACCGCAGGTCAATAAAGTCCATTCTTCACTGTCCTCTAGTGTTGGCGAGACAAACGCACAAATCCGTTTTTCTTTTAACAAAACAGGAGTTATCTTTAGAATGAAACTGAAGGTAATACTGGAAATGTTAAAATATGAGTGATCCAAATCTTTTTCTACTTTTAAAAAAAGAATTACATAACACTAGAAAATCTTAGTATATAATTTGGTCTGTGTGAGTAAAACTAAAATCATTTAAAAAGTTAATTTAAAGATATGTTCTGTGTGTACCTTTATTTGCTGGACGTAAAAAATAGACCTAATACTCAAATTAGTTTAAAAAACTTTTTTATGTGTTTTCATAATTTCCCTCTTTATTGCTATAGGCAGATGTCATTATCTGGGATAACATCAATAAGGAAATCCATGCCAAACTGCTCCTTCACAAAGCCAAAGTGGAGCACCTGGCCTTCTCCCCCTAACGAAATGTTTCTGGCAACCCTTGGGGGGTCAAGATGACGGCAGGTAGCCCATTTTCTGAGAACTATTGTACATTTCAAATGGGCCCTTGTGTACAACAGGAATGTCACTACAGATTTAGACTAACCACACATCTCTTTTTGAATGCCTATAAACTGTAATAAAGCACCAAAAACTCCTGGAGTAAGGACAGAAGGAACGCTGGAGCTTACTGTAGAAGTGTGGTGCTGTCACTCACAGAGTAATGGCATTTTGTTGTGTAGTAATGGCTGTGTGTAATTTCAGTATTGTTGTGTAGTAATGGCCGTGTGTAATTTCAGTATTGTTGTGTAGTAATTGCTGTGTTTTCATTTCAGTATTGTTGTGTAATAATGGCTGTGTAATTTCAGTATTGTGTAGTAATGGTTGTGTGTAATTTCAGTATTGTAGTGTAGTAATGACTGTGTGTAATTTCAGTATTGTTGTGTAGTAATGGCTGTGTGTAATTTCAGCATTTTGTGTAGTAATGACTGTGTGTAATTTCAGTATTGTTGTGTGGAACGTCGAGAGGGGAGAGGCGTTGTGCGGAAGTCCAGCCGCAGTGCATTGTGGGATTCAGTGCCTGAGAGTACGGTTTTCCAACTTGAGTGACAACATCTTTATATCTGCAGGGAAGTAAGTCTGTCATATTATATTACAGTATTTATATTTTTATATTGTACTGCTGTTTTCATGTCACCTTTTGGGTGCCTTGCTGATATCATTAATACAAAACCCCAATTCCAAAAAAGGTGGGACAGTATGTAAAATGCACAATTGGGGTCTTTTGATATCCTTTTATACCCATTCATGATAGCATCACTTGTTTACCTGTGGAATGTTCCAAACAGGTGTTTTTTGAACTTTCCCGTATTTTTTATTTTTTTTTGCCCCTGTCCCAACTTTTTTTGGAACATGTTGCAGGCATCAAATTCGGAATTAGCGTATATTTACAAAAATCACATTTTTTGTTGATAAGGTAAAACATTAAATATCTTTTCTTTGTACTGTTTTCAATTAAATATATGTAAAAGAAAATTACAAATCAGTGTTTCTGCTTTTATGTGCATTTTACATACTGGGTTTGTATTTATCTGTAAATGGGCTTGTCCAGTGTGGTGTATGAGACACTAGTTCTCTTAGTCTTGGTTACTGTATAAGTGGAATCTGTGATCATTATTAGTAGTGTTATTATGAATTATAGTTGATAGCAGTGATCTGTTCCCTGCAGTGGCACGATCCGTGTTTGGGAGATCGATCTTCCCACCAGGAAGATGCGGGCCACAGAGTGCCAGGTTGGGCAGCTGCGGAGGGTTGTGAAATGCATTGAGGTCAGAGGAACCTTCTGGCAACCCAGACATCTTCACAAGATTTTCATGGAATTAACTGACTGAACCTTTAACAGAGAGATTCAAAGGGAGACCAAGTTATGATGAGACCAAGTTATGATATGCAACAAGGCAGCATAAATTAATGCATAGAGTGAAACATAACAGAACTGGCTTCCTGAAAGGTTAAATGTTTTTAAAAGCTGGTTGGTCACTGTTGGTATATAATATATAATATTTTTGTAATGCGCTGTTTAACGTGTGATTGACGCGGCTGAGGTACAGGTATATAATATATAGTAATGCACTGTAATGCGCTGGTTAACGTGTGATTGACGCGGCTGAGGTACAGGTATATAATATATAGTAATGCACTGTAATGCGCTGGTTAACGTGTGATTCACGCGGCTGAGGTACAGGTATAATATAGTAATGCACTGTAATGCGCTGGTTAACGTGTGATTGACGCGGCTGAGGTACAGGTATATAATATATAGTAATGCGCTGTAATGCGCTGGTTAACGTGTGATTCACGCGGTTGAGGTACAGGTGTATAATATATAGTAATGCGCTGTAATGCGCTGGTTAACGTGTGATTGACGCGGCTGAGGTACAGGTATATAATATATAGTAATGCACTGTAATGCGCTGGTTAACGTGTGATTCACGCGGCTGAGGTACAGGTATATAATATATAGTAATGCACTGTAATGCGCTGGTTAACGTGTGACGCGGCTGAGGTACAGGTATATAATATATAGTAATGCACTGTAATGCGCTGGTTAACGTGTGATTCACGCGGCTGAGGTACAGGTGTATAATATATAGTAATGCACTGTAATGCGCTGGTTAACGTGTGATTCACGCGGCTGAGGTACAGGTATATAATATATAGTAATGCACTGTAATGCGCTAGTTAACGTGTGATTGACGCGGCTGAGGTACAGGTATATAATATATAGTAATGCACTGTAATGCGCTGGTTAACGTGTGATTCACGCGGCTGAGGTACAGGTGTATAATATATAGTAATGCACTGTAATGCGCTGGTTAACGTGTGATTCACGCGGCTGAGGTACAGGTGTATAATATATAGTAATGCACTGTAATGCGCTGGTTAACGTGTGATTCACGCGGCTGAGGTACAGGTCTCCATGTTGTATTTCTCCTGGATCACAGGTCTCTGCAGACGACAGTTTCTTCTACTGCGGCACAAGTAGTGGAGATATCCTGAAGCTCAATTTGAAGACCAAGCTTCTCAACGTCTACGGACCCCTGAAGGAGAAATTCAGCCAGGTGGGCTAAAACGTGGGAGGTCCTGAAATGGCCGCCACACTGAAATGACTAATACTGTATCTGTCTCTGATTCACATTTTCTACACCGAGATGTAGAAGAACATATGAGGACCTAGAGAGAGAGTGAGAGTGTTCTGGGCTATAGTTCACATTTATGAATAAAGTAAATAAATAATGCGATACGTAAAGCATTCAAACATTATTTATTTATTGTACAACAGAAAAAAAGATGCTTCTAAGAGGAGACTAACATAGTTTGTGAAGTTCAGCAGTCACCACAAATTCTGTTTTTCATGCTGTCTGAATCTGGGCAAAAAAATTTTTCACCCACTGGCCAAAGTGTCTTGTGGATTCTAAAAATCACCAGCCATTTTCAACATTTTACCAGCCACATTACCTTTTACAATATAACTTCAGCTTATCCAGAACGCAGCAGCGCGCCTGGTCTTCAACCTCCCCCGACACTCCCATGTCACCCCCCTGCTCATTGACCTCCACTGGCTACCTGTGATAGCTCGCATCAAATTCAAAACATTGGTGCTCGCCTTCCAGGCAGTCCGAGGATCAGCCCCTCCATACCTCCAAAAGCTCATCAGACCCTACACACCTACCAGATCCCTGCGTTCCGCCTCCTCAGGACAACTGGTACCCCCCCACTTCATACTAGCACCCGGTCTCGACGTCTGTCTGTCCGGGGCCCCACGGTGGTGGAATGAGCTCCCCGTGGAGGTCAGAACAACAGAAAATCTGACCACCTTCAAGCGCAATTTGAAGACTCACCTCTTCAAGCTGCACCTCTCTCCACCCCTCCCTACCTCCTTGTGACCTCCCTTGATTGTGTTTTTCTGAATCCTTGTTTAAGTGGTTCAAGCTGCTAGTTTAATACTTAAGGTTACTTATTGGCTTACTGTTGTACACCCCCCCCCCCCCCCCCCCCAAAAAAAAATAAATAAAAATAAAAATCATACTGACTGCGTCTGGTGTTTGAAATTGTATTTACCTTTTAGGGTTGTTTTAATGCACTTGTTCCTAGTTGGAAAATGCACTAATGTACGTCGCTCTGGATAAGAGCGTCTGCCAAATGACTAAAATGTAAATGTAATGTAAACATAACCTGGTTGGTAATGGCCAAAGTGGCTGCTAGAGTAAAAATCTAACCAGCCACAATCCGCATGCGGCGGGTGATAATTTTGTATCCTGAATGTAATCGTGTGTTTTTATTGTGTAGGGAATCAATGCTCTGAAGCTGCTGAAGTCAGGGGAGATGCTGGTGGGCTCAGGAGATGGAATGGTCTCTGTGTGCAAAGAGGCTAACTTTAGCGCTTTCCTGTGAGTTTACTGTGTTAAGTGTGTGCTTAGCGGTGCCCTTTATAGCAGAGGTACACTAAAGAGGCTAACTTTAGCGCTTACCCAGCCCTGCATATGTCTTAACCCTTTCTCCTTGGCAGGACGGTCCAGCTGGAGGGGGGGTGTGACCTCCGTTGCCCTGCCCAATAAGGGGCACCAGCTCTACGTGGGGACGGACGCCTGCAATATCTACAGCATCCGGGACGAAGATTTTAAGGAGGAGCTCTTCTCCAGCAGCCATAGCAGCCCTGTCAACGCCGTGGCCTTCCCTTGTGAGTAGAGCTTCCTGTACGGCTGGGGGAGAGCTTCAGTAACCGGGCAGAGCTTCATTTACTTACAGGGCTACATCCATCCAGCCATTATCTTACCCGCTTATTCCTGGTCAGGGTCGCGGGGGAGCGGGGGGGGGGGGGGGGGTGGAGCCTATCCCAGCATGCATTGGGCGAAAGACAGGAATACACCTTGGACAGGTCACCAATCTATCACAGGGCGCAGAGCTACATAAACCCTGAAATATATGGTCTATCAATTACTTTGAATCTATGAATCTAACCAATCGGTTTTTCTATTGCGATCCCGGTTTTTTTATCAGTTCAGATTAATCAGTAATTGATGGCACATGGTAGCTACTACCACTACAGGGTTTATGAAGCATCACTCTGCCCTCACAATAATACTGATCATTTATAACCACCATGCAATTGTTAGATGCTACCACTAGAGGGAGGTATAAGATTAAATATCTGTGACTTTACCACAGAGTCACTTTGCACGCACTGAATTGTGCAATATTATTTGCCTTTAAGTAAATGCACTTAAGGTGTCTGTTGAATGGTATCCAGGGAGCACGCTGCTTAGGGAGATGGTATAATGAGTGATGTCAGTCCTCTCTCTATCTCTCTCTCTCTCTCTCTCTCTCTCTCTCTCTCTCTCTCCTATCTCTCTCTCTCTCTCTCTCTCTCTCTCTCTCTCTCTCTCTCTATCTCTCTCTCTCTCTCTCTCAGTGGCACCTCCGAGCTGTTCGCCACCTGCTCGAAGAACGACATCCGGGTGTGGCACACGGACACCTCCAGGGAGCTCCTGCGCATCACCGTCCCCAACGTCACCTGCAACGCGGTCGACTTCACCATGGACGGGCGGAGCATCGTGAGCGGCGAGTCCCCCCCCCCCCCCCCCCCCCCCCGCAGAAGCCCCCGCCATAAGCACCGCGCTCGCTCGCTTCACTCACTTAGAATGGATCACCTTCACTTTACATATAGCTTTAAAATCACACTTTTCAGAATTGTTCTCTGTATTTTAGACATACTCCTGGTATTCACGTCCATAACTTTGGCTTAAATTCAGCTGTTGCCTTTTTCTTCACAGACACGGTTTGGCGAGCTCATTTTAGTGATCGCTCTACGTCAAGCTGTGTTTGTCGAGAAACAGAACAGGCTGTTAAATTTAGTCCTGAGTCAGATTTAAGGACACACAGTGATTTAATCCAGGCCATAATCTCCAAAATAATAATCATTATTATAATGATAACGGGAAGGACATTGTCATTCACCTTTAACATTTAATGTCACTTGCATTTCCACTTATAAATATGCCCGTGCTTTACTGACTCTCCAGCTTGGAGTGACGGACAGATCCGAGGTTTCACTCCTGAGACGGGCAAGCTAATGTTCATCATCGATAATGCCCACTGCCAGGGGGCCACTGCCATGGCCTGCTGCAAGGACTGCCGGACCATCGTCAGTGGGGGCGGGGAGGGCCAGGTAAACCAACCCATGTTAACCCCTTTAAGGTGTAAGGCCAAAAAAATGTGATTTAGAATGCTCTTAACTGAACATTCTAATGCTGATGTAACAATCACTACTGGTAGCTGGAAGCAGTGGGGTTCTAGAACACTGACATAGAATTTTGAAAAAGCGTTCCAAAAAAACCAAATCTCCCAATGGTTTATAATAACTACAGATTATGTACATTAGCCAGTTGTTCAGTTGCCTATAAATAACATTGAAAGGTCTGCCGTTACTGCAGTGGACCTTTACAGAAATGGGATATACTAATAAAAGATTTAAGAAAAATATATAAATATCCACATTTTGGCAAATATATTGTGTTAAAAATTCACTGTAAAATATATGTATCATTGTATAGTCATACATACGTATATGTTGCAGTATTTTGCATTTCCACAAGGGGAAACATTCCAGTTTGTCTGATTAATTTTCATGTTGGGTGTGGCCAAAACAATACCTTTGGTGGCAATTAATGCATGTTATGTCCTTGTGTATGGCTCCTGATGAATATTCATGCAGGGTGTTCCCAAGGCGGTGGCTGCCAGCCAATTGGCCGGTTACTGACTTGAGGCTAGCCAGCTGCTATCCCAGAGTTGTTATAATAGACAAATAAAACTAGCCGACTGTGCCTGTGTGTCGTCATGGTTGTAATTCCTATGCTATCTTCAATCAGAACTTTAAGAATCCTACTTGGAATTTTACTAGAGCGATCAACACCCACCTCTCTGCTGTTTTTTTTCATGTTCTGTAAGATATAGAGAACTTGGACTTGCTGCAATCTTTTTTCAGCATGCGCATGTTGACTGTTTTATTTACCTCAATGCTGCATGTGACACATTAGGCAATATATCGCAGCAGCACACCGTAGCCATATAAAACCCATCTGTAAAGGTTAACGGATGATATTAGCCTCAAGATCAATAGTTCTAATCTTGCCAGTTATTTTATAGCTGGATATATTGCTAGTTTACTACATTTTGATTAAATTGGGTGATTACTCTTTACAGGTTTGTCTGTCATTAACGCCAGTTGATTTTTGTGATCAAAAGAACGAAGCAAAGATAGAACCTAGCAAAATAAACACAGTTTGGAATTGTGGTCCTTTGTTGCGCACAATAAAATAAGCATTTTAATGCATTTGGAGACACAGTGAGAGATGCATTTGGGTAATAACAGGGAAAGAAGAGATTAGATAGACCTGCGGTCCTGAGATAGTGTTGTTTTTGCACACACCTACCCCCTAGTGCGCTATTTTTCCACTATCAGCTGGCTGCTGGAAACACCCTGTTCTTAATCTGCTATATAATTCACCATTTAAAACTCCGAGGGTAAGGAAGTAGCAAGGATGTAAGGGACACAGGAGATGACCATCTGGTTACAGCAGAGAATCCATTGCTTCAGTGCTATAGTAAAATCCTGTTCATATCACACTGTGATCACACATTACATTACATTAATTTGGCAGAAGCTTTTATCCAAAGCTACGTACAATAAGAGCATCCCAAAGGTCATTGAAACAGCTACAAACAGGTGAGATAGAGTACAGTTCTGTCGTAAAGTAGCAGCTATCCGTAGCCATGCACATGGAGTCTAGTCCGCAGTGACGTGAAGCGTGTGACCCGGTTGTTGACCGCGCCCTTGTCCAGGTGCGGGTGTGGGATGTGCAGCCGGGCTCGTACCGCATGATCGAGAACATGAAGGAGCACAAGGGCACCGTGGCGTGCATCGCGCTCAAGAGCGACGACAAAGAGTGTGTTTCAGCCAGCGCCGACGGAGTGTGCATCATATGGGACCTGGTGTAAGAAGGGCCTGGCCGTTATTAATGATCATCATCATAATCGTGTTCTCATAATAATGTATTATAAATATGGTCACCTTTAAGTGTCCCTTAATCAGCTTGGGGAGTGATTGTTACGGCGAGGGGTCAAATGAAGGTCATGGAGGGTCATAGGGTCAAATTGAATTGAACTGAAATGCTTGTGAGGGTAACGGGTAGCTGGGTCCACCCCTGGGGGTACAGTAAGTGAATGAGTGAGTTTGGGGGGTACAGTAAGTGAATGAGTGAGTTTGGGGGGGTACAGTAAGTGAAAGCGTGAGTTTGGGGGGTACAGTAAGTGAAAGCGTGAGTTTGGGGGGTACAGTAAGTGAAAGCGTGAGTTTGGGGGGTACAGTAAGTGAAAGCGTGAGTTTGGGGGGTACAGTAAGTGAAAGCGTGAGTTTGGGGGGTACAGTAAGTGAAAGCGTGAGTTTGGGGGGTACAGTAAGTGAAAGCGTGAGTTTGGGGGATACAGTAAGTGAAAGCATGAGTTTGGGGGATACAGTAAGTGAAAGCTTGAGTTTGGGGGGTACAGTAAGTGAAAGCGTGAGTTTGGGGGGTACAGTAAGTGAAAGCGTGAGTTTGGGGGGTACAGTAAGTGAAAGCGTGAGTTTGGGGGGTACAGATGGGGGAGGAGTGGGAACAGTAATATTCCCAGTCAGCCCCTCCTTGCTCTCTGTACAGGAGCTATGTGAGAAAGCCCTTGCTCTCTGTGCAGGAGCTATGTGAGAAAGCCCTTGCTCTCTGTGCAGGAGCTATGTGAGAAAGCAGATGGTGATGGCCAACACCATGTTCAGATGTGTGTGTTACCACCCTGACGGGTACCAGATCGTAACCAGCGGCTCGGACAGAAAGGTAGGGCTCCGCGGCCCGGACGCCCACGGGGATGCTGGGTAATGTGATCGCCTTTGATCCGTACTGCACTCTGT
Organism: Synaphobranchus kaupii; assembly: GCA_029718625.1. NCBI lineage: Eukaryota > Metazoa > Chordata > Actinopteri > Anguilliformes > Synaphobranchidae > Synaphobranchus > Synaphobranchus kaupii. The sequence continues at coordinate 23,245,698 of CM056395.1, read as the reverse complement.
TCTTCCACTTTCATTATTTTATTCTCAGATGTGACGACTAATCAGTGTGACTGCGATGAGCTTTGTCCTTCATGATGAGCATTAAATTTAAGCCTTTTTTTTTTTTTTTCAATTACACCAGAAGATTTTCCCCTAGTTTCAGAGACCGCTGAAGTGCTTGGTAAGAAATGGAAAAGGTAAAACAGACTGCCGTAAAATCAAAGTAAGGCATTAGAGGCAGATTGAGTAGATTTTAGTTTAATTTAGTTCAATTTAGTCAATTCCATTCCTCCAAAGGTCAGTAACATTGATTGGTGCGTTCATTTATATGTGGCCTTCAACATCCACAAGAATAAACCAGAATTGAGACTGCATTGTTTTGCAGACTGTAGAGGATCACCAGTGCTGCAGAGTTTTTAAAAAAGACTTAATTGGGATTAAATAAGCCTAAATTTAAAAAAAAAACTATTGGTTAGGATAAATTACCCAAATAGGGGATTATTTTATGATGTAGACAGTAATGTGTGGTAACAAGAGGCAGTAGTATTGCATGTGGCTTTATTCCTAACCTTAAATATTAATGTAATGTCATTTAAATATTACAGCATAGCACTTTGGTTAGTCTAGTTCTGTCTGAGGTTTTTGAGATATAGTGCCAATTGATCGTAGTTTCTTAAATTTAGCTTAGCAATTCTAGCTGATTTAAAATGACATGACATGGTTTTTTCTTGACTCGAGGAGGGTAAGATGACGTGTGGATGTGGGTAAGGATGTGAGAGCAGTGTTAAGTGACTGGAGGAGGGTAAGATGACGTATGGATGTGGGTAAGGATGTGAGAGCAGTGTTAAGTGACTGGTGGAGGGTAAGACGAGGTGTGGATGTGGGTAAGGATGTGAGAGCAGTGTTAAGTGACTGGTGGAGGGTAAGATGATGTATGGATGTGGGTAAGGATGTGAGAGCAGTGTTAAGTGACTGGGGGAGGGTAAGATGATGTGTGGATGTGGGTAAGGATGTGAGAGCAGTGTTAAGTGACTGGAGGAGGGTAAGATGACGTATGGATGTGGGTAAGGATGTGAGAGCAGTGTTAAGTGACTGGAGGAGGGTAAGATGACGTGTGGATGTGGGTAAGGATGTGAGAGCAGTGTTAAGTGACTGGTGGAGGGTAATATGATGTATGGATGTGGGTAAGGATGTGAAAGCAGTGTTAAGTGACTGGTGGAGGGAAAGACGAGGTGTAGATGTGGGAAGGATGTGAGAGCAGTGTTAAGTGACTGGTGGAGGGTAAGATGACGTATGGATGTGGGTAAGGATGTGAGAGCAGTGTTAAGTGACTGGTGGAGGGTAAAATGACGTGTGGATGTGGGTAAGGATGTGAGAGCAGTGTTAAGTGACTGTTGGAGGGTAACATGACGTGTGAATGTGGGTAAGGATGTGAGAGCAGTGTTAAGTGACTGGTGGAGGCTAAGATGACGTGTGGATGTGGGTAAGGATGTGAGAGCAGTGTTAAGTGACTGGTGGAGGGTAAGATGACGTGTGGATGTGGGTAAGGATGTGAGAGCAGTGTTAAGTGACTGGTGGAGGGTAAGATGATGTGTGGATGTGGGTAAGGATGTGAGAGCAGTGTTAAGTGACTGGTGGAGGGTAAGATGACGTGTGGATGTGGGTAAGGATGTGAGAGCAGTGTTAAGTGACTGGTGGAGGGTAAGATGACGTGTGGATGTGGGTAAGGATGTGAGAGCAGTGTTAAGTGACTGGTGGAGGCTAAGATAACGTGTGAATGTGGGTAAGGATGTGAGAGCAGTGTTAAGTGACTGGTGGAGGGTAAGATGACGTGTGAATGTGGGTAAGGATGTGAGAGCAGTGTTAAGTGACTGGTGAAACAGGAGCGCGGCTCAGCCCTGTCAGTCAGATAGCAGGGCTTTGCGTGTGAGGCGCCCAGCGGCTTACAGGCCAACACGTTTCAGTGATGATCCAGCGCTCTGCAGGAAGCTCCTAAAGCACAGTGTTGATTCTCATTGGACAAGCTCCCTGTGAGGTCAGCACTAAATAAGGCTTATGGGTAATGGCCTGTGAACAGTACTTCCTCTACAGCGCACAACAGCTCCAGGCTTTCAATGGGCGTGTGTAAAAACTACTCACACACAGAGGTGCAGTCACACATTCATAGGGTGTTATCTAGGGCCCTCACAATGCTGTTTCACTTTATCTTCAATAATGATCTGGATTTTTAAAAAATAATCCACCGCAGAATGTGCTGCCTGTAATTTAAACATGATTTTTAGCACATCGCTGACACAAACGTGGAGAAAACGCAGTCGCTCTGTTCTTTCAAACACCTTGCCAGTAATTAAAGTTAAATATAAAAATTAAAAAAAACAGAATTGTAGAGGAGAAAGCGGTAATTCTGTGCTATAAATAACTTCAAATGGCAGCAGCAGTTTGTAGTCGTGGCTGGAAGGAGGCGTCTGCCAGGCCCAGCCATGATTCGCTCTCCTGCAGCCACACAAAGCGTTTTTTTACCGCCGCATATTACCGTTTGATGGACGGTGGTGGCTCGGCTTGGAGGACTCATTAGGAGAAACTCAAGGTAGCGGTTTTCAAACCCGCAAACGAGCAAAAATCCTGTCTTCATCACCCCAAAGTGCTCATTACATCTGCATAAAGACGGATAAAGGTGCATCTTTGTGAAAGATTGCTGGAAGATATAAATTCCAACATGCGTAAGCAACAGTTAATAAAGAGAGAATTTGCTCTATCAAGGTAGTAAAGGCTATGAGTACAATACATTAAAATGTACTATAAATACCTTAGTGTTGCATACCTTAGCCATAATAATTACTCACAAGCATACCTTAGCCATAATAATAAAAACAACTGCACAAATACTAATGATACTAACGGTAAACAAGGGCGATATGTTATTTTGGATTTCATGACAATATTGTTGATAAATGAGTTTTGACTTATGACTGAAAGTGAGCTGTTTTATATTGTGCGGGCGGGTTTCTGCTCCTGCACGGTAGCGGTAATGATTCTGCTCCTGCACGGTAGCGGTAATGATTCTGCTCCTGCACGGTAGCGGTAATGATTCTGCTCCTGCACGGTAGCGGTAATGATTCTGCTCCTGCACGGTAGCGGTAATGATTCTGCTCCTGCACGGTAGCGGTAATGATTCTGCTCCTGCACGGTAGCGGTAATGACGGTAGCGGCACCTCGCTTCTCTGTGCAGATCGCGTACTGGGAGGTGTTTGACGGGACCGCCGTGAGGGACCTGGAGGGATCGCTGACGGGAGCCATCAACGCCATGGACATCTCGCAGGACGGAAACTACTTTGTCTCAGGTAAGAGGGGCGGGGTCTGATAGGCGGAGCTTTGGAGAGGGCTCTGATAGGCTGAGCTTTGGGGAGGGGTTCTGATAGGCGGAGCTTTGGAGAGGGCTCTGATAGGCTGAGCTTTGGGGAGGGGTTCTGATAGGCGGAGCTTTGGAGAGGGCTCTGGAAGCGGAGCTTTGGGGCAGGGTCTGGAAGGCGGAGCTTTGTGGAGGGCTCTAGAAGGCGGAGCTTGGGCAAGGCTGACGGAGGGCGTCTCTCTGCAGGTGGAGATGATAAGATGCTGAAGGTGTGGCGGTATATCAGCGGCGAGGTGACGTACATCGGGGTCGGGCACAGCGGCAGCATCGCCGCCGCCAGGATAGGCTCCGGCAACCGGTGCATCGTCAGCACCAGCCAAGACGGAGCCGTGTTCCGGTGGAGGTTCCCCCACCCGCCGCGCCCTCAGACCGAGTGATTGGCCCTCCCAGGCTCCGCCCCCTTCAGGTACGGTGAGACGGCGGCCGCTTACAGCCTCGCCCGCTATCGATGCAAGGATGCACGCCCTCGGCTGATTTATTAAAACGACTTTCATTTTACCATTATAGCTCTTTTACATTATTAAAAACTGATCAGAATGTTGGATTCCTGTTCATTCATTTTTCATTTCTGCATTAAAACCTTGCTGTGTTACTGTCTCTAAAGGGTCATTTTTTATTTCTGATCCCCCCGCCTCCCCAGTGTTGTATATTCATGCTTCTGGTTCAGCGGGAGCTCCAGGACACTTAAGCACCAATCTGGCAACTCTTAAGTGCTTATTCACCTCCTAAATTAAACAGATAGCAAGTTCCTGTGCATGCACGTCCCCCATGGTCCAGTATCCAGTCACAGTCACTGGCTGTAGTGTTGCTTGAGGAGGGAGAGCTTCAGTCAGTGGCTTTTATCATCAGACTGTTGTCCTCACCCAGTGGACTGCGGAGAAAAATGCTGCAGCTCGCAGTGCATGCTTCTGTGAATGGTGCATGCTGCTGTGCATGGTGCATGCTGCTGTGAATGGTGCATGCTTATGAGAATGGTGCATGCTTCTGTGCATGGTGCATGCTTCTGTGAATGGTGCATGCTGCTGTGAATGGTGCACACTTCTGTGAATGGTGCATGCTACTGTGCATGGTGCATGCTGCTGTGAATGGTGCACGCTTCTGTGCATGCTGCTGTGAATGGTGCATGCTTCTGTGCATGGTGCATGCTGCTGTGCATGGTGCGGATAGTGGTTATCTTATGCAGTATAACTCTACCACTGCTGTGCATGGTGCGGATAGTGGTTATCTTATGCAGTATAACTCTACCACTGCTGTGCATGGTGCGGATAGTGGTTATCTTATGCAGTATAACTCTACCACTGCTGTGCATGGTGCGGATAGTGGTTATCTTATGCAGTATAACTCTACCACTGCTGTGCATGGTGCGGATAGTGGTTATCTTATGCAGTATAACTCTACCACTGCTGTGCATGGTGCGGATAGTGGTTATCTTATGCAGTATAACTCTACCACTGCTGTGCATGGTGCGGATAGTGGTTATCTTATGCAGTATAACTCTACCACTGCTGTGCATGGTGCGGATAGTGGTTATCTTATGCAGTATAACTCTACCACTGCTGTGCATGGTGCGGATAGTGGTTATCTTATGCAGTATAACTCTACCACTGCTGTGCATGGTGCGGATAGTGGTTATCTTATGCAGTATAACTCTACCACTGCTGTGCATGGTGCTGTGCATGGTGCGGATAGTGGTTATCTTATGCAGTATAACTCTACCACTGCTGTGCATGGTGTGGATAGTGGTTATCTTATGCAGTATAACTCTACCACTGCTGTGCATGGTGCTGTGCATGGTGCATGGTGCTGTGCATGGTGCATGCTGCTGTGCATGGTGCGGATAGTGGTTATCTTATGCAGTATAACTCTACCACTGCTGTGCATGGTGCATGCTGCTGTGCATGGTGCGGATAGTGGTTATCTTATGCAGTATAACTCTACCACTGCTGTGCATGGTGCTGTGCATGGTGCATGCTGCTGTGCATGGTGCGGATAGTGGTTATCTTATGCAGTATAACTCTACCACTGCTGTGCATGGTGCGGATAGTGGTTATCTTATGCAGTATAACTCTACCACTGCTGTGCATGGTGCGGATAGTGGTTATCTTATGCAGTATAACTCTACCACTGCTGTGCATGGTGCTGTGCATGGTGCGGATAGTGGTTATCTTATGCAGTATAACTCTACCACTGCTGTGCATGGTGTGGATAGTGGTTATCTTATGCAGTATAACTCTACCACTGCTGTGCATGGTGCTGTGCATGGTGCATGCTGCTGTGCATGGTGCGGATAGTGGTTATCTTATGCAGCATAACTCTACCACTGCTGTGCATGGTGCATGCTGCTGTGCATGGTGCGGATAGTGGTTATCTTATGCAGTATAACTCTACCACTGCTGTGCATGGTGCTGTGCATGGTGCATGCTGCTGTGCATGGTGCGGATAGTGGTTATCTTATGCAGTATAACTCTACCACTGCTGTGCATGGTGCATGCTGCTGTGCATGGTGCGGATAGTGGTTATCTTATGCAGTATAACTCTACCACTGCTGTGCATGGTGCTGTGCATGGTGCATGCTGCTGTGCATGGTGCGGATAGTGGTTATCTTATGCAGTATAACTCTACCACTGCTGTGCATGGTGCGGATAGTGGTTATCTTATGCAGTATAACTCTACCACTGCTGTGCATGGTGCGGATAGTGGTTATCTTATGCAGTATAACTCTACCACTGCTGTGCATGGTGCTGTGCATGGTGCGGATAGTGGTTATCTTATGCAGTATAACTCTACCACTGCTGTGCATGGTGTGGATAGTGGTTATCTTATGCAGTATAACTCTACCACGGCTGTGCATGGTGCTGTGCATGGTGCATGCTGCTGTGCATGGTGCGGATAGTGGTTATCTTATGCAGTATAACTCTACCACTGCTGTGCATGGTGCTGTGCATGGTGCATGCTGCTGTGCATGGTGCGGATAGTGGTTATCTTATGCAGTATAACTCTACCACTGCTGTGCATGGTGCGGATAGTGGTTATCTTATGCAGTATAACTCTACCACTGCTGTGCATGGTGCGGATAGTGGTTATCTTATGCAGTATAACTCTACCACTGCTGTGCATGGTGCTGTGCATGGTGCGGATAGTGGTTATCTTATGCAGTATAACTCTACCACTGCTGTGCATGGTGTGGATAGTGGTTATCTTATGCAGTATAACTCTACCACGGCTGTGCATGGTGCTGTGCATGGTGCATGCTGCTGTGCATGGTGCGGATAGTGGTTATCTTATGCAGCATAACTCTACCACTACTGTGCATGGTGCATGCTGCTGTGCATGGTGCGGATAGTGGTTATCTTATGCAGTATAACTCTACCACTGCTGTGCATGGTGCTGTGCATGGTGCATGCTGCTGTGCATGGTGCGGATAGTGGTTATCTTATGCAGTATAACTCTACCACTGCTGTGCATGGTGCATGCTGCTGTGCATGGTGCGGATAGTGGTTATCTTATGCAGTATAACTCTACCACTGCTGTGCATGGTGCTGTGCATGGTGCATGCTGCTGTGCATGGTGCGGATAGTGGTTATCTTATGCAGTATAACTCTACCACTGCTGTGCATGGTGCGGATAGTGGTTATCTTATGCAGTATAACTCTACCACTGCTGTGCATGGTGCGGATAGTGGTTATCTTATGCAGTATAACTCTACCACTGCTGTGCATGGTGCGGATAGTGGTTATCTTATGCAGTATAACTCTACCACTGCTGTGCATGCTGCTGTGCATGGTGCATGCTGCTGTGCATGGTGCGGATAGTGGTTATCTTATGCAGTATAACTCTACCACTGCTGTGCATGGTGCGGATAGTGGTTATCTTATGCAGTATAACTCTACCACTGCTGTGCATGGTGCTGTGCATGGTGCATGCTGCTGTGCATGGTGCGGATAGTGGTTATCTTATGCAGTATAACTCTACCACTGCTGTGCATGGTGCATGCTGCTGTGCATGGTGCGGATAGTGGTTATCTTATGCAGTATAACTCTACCACTGCTGTGCATGGTGCGGATAGTGGTTATCTTATGCAGTATAACTCTACCACTGCTGTGCATGGTGCGGATAGTGGTTATCTTATGCAGTATAACTCTACCACTGCTGTGCATGGTGCTGTGCATGGTGCATGCTGCTGTGCATGGTGCGGATAGTGGTTATCTTATGCAGTATAACTCTACCAACAGCAAACATTGATGCTGTGCAGGTGGGTCGCAGAGAGGTCAAACACAGCGACCTTGGCAGATATATTGACTGTACAGACAGTTGAGATGTACTGCACAAGGATGTTAACGCCTCAGCAAGTAGCCAAGATGCGGCTCGATACGTGACCGATATTGAACTGTGTGCGGTACTGCTCGATATTGGACTTGACGTCCAGTCATTCAATTGACGAGGCAATCTTTCGATTTGACATTTGTTTTCAGAACCTAAAATAATTTTTACATTTATTTACAAAAACAAAGAAGCAAAAAAATAAATAAATGATGTGAGCGCTAAATGGAAAATGGGGAATGCCATTACCTTAGGCCGGCAGTGTAGTATAATGGTTAAGGAACTGGCCTTGTAACCGAAAGGTTGCAGGTTCGATTCCCAGGTAGGACACTGCCGTTGTACCCTTGAGCAAGGTACTTAACCTGAATTGCTTCAGTATATATCCAGCTGTATAAAAATAATTTTTACATTTATTTACAAAAACAAAGAAGCAAAAAAATAAATAAATGATGTGAGCGGTAAATGGAAAATGGGGAATGCCATTACCTCTAAAACGCTAAGCGAATGAATTAACCCAGGTTATTGAGGAGGAACTATGTTTCCCAAATCCATAGTTACACACTGCTGTAGAGACAAGCAGGACAGGGGCCTACTGCAGTTCGGTCAAACCTCTTTGTCAGCTAATGTATCATTTGAGGTTCCCCAGAGAGCGCTGTGTTCCCCAGATGAATTAATTCCATATTCAGCACCGCAGAAACAGACTCAATAATTAATTGCGCTGACATACAAATTGTTCTGATGCAAATCTGCAGCAAGCAGGCGGTACATACAGTAGCTTACAGTTCAGCACTTCATACAGTAGCTTACAGTTCAGCGCTTCATACAGTAGCTTACAGTTCAGCACTTCATACAGTAGCTTACAGTTCAGCGTTTCATACAGTAGCTTACAGTTCAGCACTTCATACAGTATCTTAAAGTTCAGCAGTCATACAGTATCTTACAGTTCAGCACTTCATACAGTATCTTACAGTTCAGCACTTCATACAGTAGCTTACAGTTCAGCACTTCATACAATTGGATTAACTGAGAAGTGCTCAGTATCTGTTTGCATGTGTGGGTGAATGTGCGGGTACGTGTGTGTTGGGGTTGGTGTGTGTGAATGTGCGGGTACGTGTGTTTGGGTTGGTTTGTGCGTGTCTGTGTAAGCACGTGTGAGCGCAGGCACGTGTGTGAATGTGTATGTCTTTGCACATGCATTTCTGTGGGAGTGTATTTATATGTTGGGGCGGAGCAGAGTATTGCTAATTTATTCTTGTTCAACGTGTCTGTCAGTGCAGTTTATTTTTAGTCTCTCCAAGCGGGGGACTAAATACTGTACTTCCGTGTCACGTCATTTTTTTATGTCCAAGATCTTTTTATGCAGCCTTTGTGTTTTTTATTGGATGTTCACACAGGTCATATGAGACTATTAGCATTTTCTAAACACAGATTACCTTGTTGCTGGCCCTCAAAATGATATCCAGCTGTCTAATTCCTCGTTCACTGTTGTAATGATGTGTGAAGTTGATTTTAATTAAAACGGGAACAGGAACTTTAGTGCTGGTTTGGGAACAGCCCCTTTACGAGAACGACTGCAGCAGGAACTTTAGTGCTGGTTTGGGAACATATTTCAGGTGAAATTATTCAGGACATTTTAGTTTTAGTTATATCACAAAAGACAGCCTTTGTGTAAGATGTTAGAAAGGTGTTAGGTGTTATTGAATATTGACATATTTTGAGTAAAACAATTCAGCCCAGTTATGTTGTGCACACTTTAAAATGAAAAAAAAAAATCTAAATACAGCTATATTTCCTGCTCCATACCAGCGACCTCTCCTATGAGATGATAATTGCCCTGGAGCCTGTTTTATGCCAAATTATGTGCCTTCAAGGCCAAGAAATACCTCACAGATCTCACCAGAATCACATGCACTGTAGAACTGTGTCCAAAAATGTGCTAATATGGGAAGAACCTTGTAAATTTGTTTATATGGTGCAATGCATGTGCTTTACCAGAGAGGGCGCTGTGACTATGTACAGATACAGGTAGTAGATTAAAAATGTAAACGCAACAGTTTTCCGACACAGAAGAGTTCTGGGCTGTGTCCGAATCAACGCCCTTCTATACTATACTATTGTCCCTGCAATGGGCTGTACAGTCACCAAAAACATTGCCTGACATGGTGTATTCAACTTCCATAAGCTAAGTGTGCACTGCCTTGCTTTCTCCCGGAAGAGTAGAATCGTGTTCCTCCGGTAGATTCCCAAATGCTGGTAGACTATCCCGTGGCACATTCAGGGCATATCGGCCACATATGGTGGCCCAACTCCCTGGTAAGTGACTTGACATTTGTGTTAGAGAACGGGGGTATTTCACAAAGCAGGATTACTGAGTTGGCTGGATAAAAAACCTGGAGCAGTAAAACCTGGAACCCTTCCAAATCTGGAACATAGACTGAAATAAAAAGAGCTGTTCTGGGTTTTACTCAGTGCAGTTATCTAGCTAACTCAGTAATCCTGCTTTGTGAAATACCAGCTTGGGACACTTCTGTAGAGCAAGATGCTAAATTTGAATTTCTACAGTTAAATATCCAGCTGATTGGATTGTATATAAAGAATAAGTTGTTCTGGACAAGAGCAGTTGATAAAATGCCCGAAATTAAAATACAATCTCTTATTTCAGCTGTTATTTAGAACAGGCTGCTAAAAATATATAACAGTAGGGATTTGAGACTATATTTGTTTAAGTTGTAATTTTAAGTGTAGGCTACATTTCACATGGCAATTACCTTACGGTAAATAAACTGTATAGCCTTAACACACAGGATAGGCTACTCTACTGTGAGCCAAAGGTCCCCTCATTACCAAAAGGATGTATTCACGCCTGGGTCTGACTGAGGAAAATCACTGTCTCCTAAATCAAATCCCGGAACAAGGCAAATCAGTCTTCAGTCGGTGGACTGCATATGCCTATAGCCGACTCTGTGTGGCAGCATTTTTGTCCTCCTCTTTATTGAACTGGGGCTCTTAAAGCTTGAAACAAAAATCACTATTTACTTTATCACTACTTTACGCATAATTTAGATAGCCCTAGCTGTTTCCAGGCGAGCATACAACAAACTCCAGCTGACAGCATGACTTCCTTTCCTTGTAGATAAACGGGTCTCTGTCGTGATACGGTATTTCTAACAGTGGCACCCCACGACGTGAAAGCACTTATTGCCTATAGCTCATGTGAATAGAACAAATGCATTTTTTATGTTTTAATTACGTAAGGTTTGCAATGTAACAGCTGAAATATATCAGATGGTAGCATAGCGTACACGTTGTGAAATACTGTGAAGTAAGGATCAGATAGACAGTCCGTCTGCGTCGCCTTCGCCTCTATCAATGAAGAGCTAGCCTATCTCCTCGGACGAACGCAGGCTCATAAGATTCCGAGCAGGAGGGCAAAGCCGCACACGAGAACCACAAAACAGGAGCACACAATCGCCCGACGTGGCGAGAGAGCGGGAGAACCGATGTGCTAAATTATAGGCTAATAGCTAGATGTACTTAGAGAGCAGGACGTGTTCAGAGCACCGAACCTTGAACACATGAAACTGACATCAACCCATCTTCCTTGTATGTCCGTGTCCCTGACAGTAAGCGCACTCTTGGAGCAGCCTAACGATGTCTAAGGGACATCAGTCGTGTGTATCTGAATGCCGTTCTGTGCCTTGGCACCGCGACTGTGCCACTGCAATGTTCGCTCCCGTGGCCGGGTTACGGTTTTACTGCGATGAACTTAAACCCACGGAGAGATAGCTAAATTTCCCTTGCCGTCGTTCGTTCGTTCGTCCGGACATTTTCACCATGGACAACGTAAACGAAGAGAAAGCGAAGAAAGAAACAACAAAAGCCAAAGCAACAAAACGGAGAGACAAGAAGCAGAAACCGAGAAAGCTTTTCCGAAGGAAATCGCTGAAGTCGGTGGGAAGTGTTGTGAATAAGATTTTTAAAACTTTGGGCACTTTGACTCACTTCAAAGACGTCGACCTAGCTGACGCCGAAGATGACGACGGCGGGTTCCGAGACAGCACACCTGGCAAGTTAACTGCCAGCTCAGGAAATTTCAAAGGGGATATCCAGGTTGCCAGGGATCGCATAATAAAAAAGAGTGCCACACTTTCTTCCCACGGATCTACAAAAGAAAGGCTGTCTTGGTGCTATGGGGATAAAATCCCGGGGGTTCTAGGCTTAAAAAACCACGGCAACACCTGTTTCATGAATGCAGTGATCCAGTGCCTGAGCAACACGGATCTTTTTGCTGAATATCTCGGTTTGGAGATATACAAATCCGATTTCAGCCCGAGGGCGAACGGGATTTTAAGTGAAGACGCACAGTACGTTAGGGGGGAAGTCACGGAGCAGCTCGCTTCCTTAGTGAGGGCGCTGTGGACATTGGAGTACACGCCGCAGCTCTCACTGGAGTTCAAGGTAAGGCGCGAAAACTCCTCAAGTGAAATCACTGCATTTTAAATTACAGTCTGTAGTAGTAGCCTACGCTTTAATGATAATTGTGTCCAGAAAAAGCGCATATATTAGGCCGACATTATACATAACATTAATGCTGCCAAGGAAATTAAGTTCCATTGCTTGTTTAGAATCACTCTTACTTATGAATCCTCACATCCTCAGATAAATAAATATGCATTTGAAAATTGGGATATCGTCTTTTTCGCGTATTTGCACAGTAAAGACGCACATGCACAGTAAACACTTGCCTCGCTATAGACTTGCGCGCTATCGTATAATAGTGCATGTGTTATACGTAATATGGCCTATGTACCATATAATACAATAAACGCAACTACGGACGCTGTTAAAGCAAAATTGAACTTTGGTAGAACTTTGGATTGTGTAGTTACCTGGCCATGATATGAGTCCAAATGGTGGCGAATTATGTTGATTAGTTGCTCTGTGCTCCCCTGGGGTGATAATCCAGAATAGGGTATTTGTCGCTCTCCATTCATTTCTATAGCGCAGCTAAAACTGTTTCAAAATGACACTTCTAGGAACGTGAACGAAGCGGATTCTGTCAATACAAACACTATTCTGCAGTTAAGCTACTTCCTTTTCTTTTTTCACGAACTATTGTGGAGCTGCTAACTGACTAATGCGTTCTTGATTCATTTAAAGGAATTATTTTTTACGGCTAGGACTGGCTACTTCAGCTGAGACACAGCTATATAGTCTATACTGCTCTTTCCAACCACCTGTCCAAGTGTAGTATAGGCCTAATCGTGAGGGAACTCACCCAGTCACCTGGAAATTGTAGATTCGATTCTCAGGTAGAACACTACCGGACTTGTACCCTTGAGGTACTTGCATTTTTTTCAGTATATATCCCGGTGTATGAATGGATACTAAACCATGCTAAAAAGCTGTGTAAGTTGCTCTGGATAAGACAGTCTGCTAAATGCTGTAATGTAATATTATCATCACGTCTTGGTGAATAGCATCGAGTCCTTGAAAATTAAAGTTTTAATCACTTCTGTATGGCGTTACTTTAACGGCATACTTCTGTGATATCATCTGAGTGCGCACGGCACAAAATACGGCCCTACAAACCTTGTCCCAAATTCATTTCCGCAGCTTCAGCCCTGGTACAAATAAGCGTGAATGCGAAGCATGGATTTTATCAGTCAGCAAAATGTCAGTATAGGCAACCTCTCCACGAATGACTCTATATTTGTTGACTTGTGTTTCCAACAACCTACAGCTTAGGCTATTGCGCTAAGCACTTGAATGTTTGTGGTAGCCAACTAGATTCAATGTTTTATGATCTTTGACCATTAATCTCTTTGATTGGATTGATGCTGAAATAGTTTGTCAGTTCACTAGCTGATATTAATTATACTCAGCAGTTAAGTACGTTGTAGTCTATGGTCCCGTACTGCACAGTAGCCTACCTCATGAAAGAAGATGAAAAAAGGATAAATTATATGTTAATACTGTGTGGATGTAGCTAGGCTTGTGCAAGTGAAATTAAAAATATCGACTGAACGGTCAATGGAGCAGCGGTTAATCTCTCACTCTGAATAATGTGAATCGTGATAAAGAGCTCTTGTATGGGCTAGGCTACGCCAGTCAAACCAAACCCCCTGTGGAAGCGTACATGTAATGGTTATTTGTCAGGGGTCCAACAGACATACCGTTACACACAGTATAAAGAGGCCTCAATAATCCGATTTTTACTGTGTCAAATGAAGCATATTGAGCAACCAACCTTTCACCTGCTGAAATTAAGAAGACACACATTTGTTAAAAAGCTATTTAAGTAGCAAATGGATGAGCCCCAGGGTTTGGGATTGTATTAGGGTTGCCAGATTTAGAAATTGGCAAAAGCAGACACCATTCATATGCACATATAGGTGCGCACACAGGCAAACATCGTTTTGACCGGGGGCGGGGAGTGTAACAGTGGAGATGGATGGGAGAAATTACTTACAATTAATTAATTAACTTGTTGTTCAAATGCCAATAAAGTATTCAGACTGGACATTTAGCTAATCTGTCCAGTCGGGACCACAAACAGGACATGTACAAATTATTTGAAACCGGATGTTCTGGTCAAAATCCGGATATCTGGCGACCCTAGATCGAATACCAACCATGCCAGTGTTGCCTGTGGTGGTAGCCCTGCGGGGTGATGCGTTATTGGCAGTAACGTCGCCCCAGTGTTAGGGCGGGTTCGCTTGGCAGGGAGTGGCATCTCACCGTTCTCTAGCGTCCCCTGTTGGTCGCTCAGGCGCCTGCAAGTCCACCTGTTGAGCTGCAGATTACGCGTCTTTCTCTGTGCAAGACCGACCTCACCTGAATCACATCTGTGCAAGACCGACCTCACCTGAATCACATCTGTGCAAGACCGACCTCACCTGAATCACATCTGTGCAAGACCGACCTCACCTGAATCACATCTGTGCAAGACCGACCTCACCTGAATCACATCTGTGCAAGACTGACCTCACCTGAATCACATCTGTGCAAGACCAGCCTCACCTGAATCACATCTGTGCAAGACCAGCCTCACCTGAATCACATCTGTGCAAGACCGACCTCACCTGAATCACATCTGTGCAAGACCGACCTCACCTGAATCACATCTGTGCAAGACCAGCCTCACCTGAATCACATCTGTTGAAAGACCAACCTCCGGCTCTGACTCAAACTCAAACTCAAAGCTCTGACTGACTCAAATCTGTGAAAGACCGACCTCCTCTGACTCAAATCTGTGAAAGACCGACCTCCTCTCCATCTGTGTAAGTGTCGATGCACATCAATGCGAACAGCTGACTCCTCACAAGCAGGAAACAGTCAGCAGAAACGTCCCACTTTATTCCCACAATGGCACCCAGAGCCTCACCAATTAACCAGGGGACGTAACATCTTACTTGTGACGAAGTGTAGAACTGCGGTGATTGTCGGTGCAAGACCGACGGTGATAAGATGTGGGTCTCTGGAGGAGAGCAAGTGCTTGCCTGGGCTTTCCCCAATCGATAGCGCAGGATCCAGTACTGCGTGCTGATTGGCCATTGGGGGCGGGGGCGGGGCTACAGAAGGTCAGATGAAGTGAGGGTGTATTGATGAGCAGAACTGGAGCAGTTATTTACCTGCTGGCATCACAGGGATCACAACATTGATTACTTTACATGATCAAAGGGCTTTAAAGTGGCGTCCAGTGAGGAGTTTGTTACTTTGTCCTTAGAGAAGCTCACAGGGATAAAAAAAATGGCAGCATAGTGGGTGTGGTCTAGTCTACCAAGACTGTACCCTGAGAAGGTAAATATAGTGTATTTAATCCATGGCTCAACAGTGCAGCAGAGCTGAAATAACAGCTTTAACTAAGTGCAGCTTTACTCTATTCTTCTCTCACAAAGTCCACGCACAATTTCTCACAAAGAATTGGAAAATTACTGCAGACTGAGCCATTTTTTTCATCACATGCCTTTTTCGTTTTGAGTGATATCCACAGAAACGGCAGTTGCTGTATGTGTGAAAATGAGAGCTCGGCTCATACGCGTGAAAAATGAGAGGGAAATTTTGGACACTTCTTACGACGCGCTGGCATCGTAGTAGTAGTAGTAGTAAGTAGTAAAGTCATGTTTGCTGTTGGGATAGCACAGAGCTGGGCTCTTTTCTATCCATAAAAAATAAATAAAAGATTTGTAGGAGGTGGCAGAAGCAAGTATACAAGCAAAACAAAAAGTCTATAGATCTAAAATGTATTATAGGTGTGTGGGGCGGGGCGGGGCGGGGCGGGGCGGGGCTTTTAGTGTGAAACAGCAAAAATAAAATATTATAAAATATAGCAATGATGATAATAAATAATTGAATAAATAAAAGATTCTCGCTGGCATCCCTCCCTGTCTGTACACTCACAGTCCCATCCCTCAGAATACGTCTACCCACAATGCTCGGGATTTGTGAATGCTAATGAGGGAGTTTGCACAGCGGGCCAATGGAGTCAGGGGTCAGGAGGTCAGCAGGTGTCTGGCTCAAGCACCAAGCCGGCATTATTATGCCAGCCAATCAGGGGGTTATATAACGAGGCACCTGAGAGCTCGGAACACGGGTGATGGGTACACTGCACTCTACGTAACCTTGGTAACGAAACATGTATTTCCCAACGCTAAAAGCTCTTCTCCTTGCAGGGATAATTGATAAATGCATCCTTGCTCAGAGATTGTCCTAAATTTGCACCACTGTAACCGACCTAATTTAGCTGCAGGTCCTCAACGTGAGATATTTTGAGATATTTTGGGACGTCATTCATTACGAGATTCAAATCAACAGCGTAACTGTGTTTGAAGGGACAGAACAAGTCTCAACTAGATTTCTTTTGGATATTGGAGAAAATATGATGAATGTAGATTTCTTATCATACATGATCTGACTTTTTATGCATATACCTCACTGTGTGACATTTATGACATTGGACATGTATAAAATCAGCATGTTCTTTATTTTATACATAAAGACACACATGCACGTGGAAAAGTTCACAATTATCTGAGTTTACTTTGGTGAATGCAGAACCTGCCAAACTTTGTTTTTTTTTTTAAAAAAAAAAAAAAAAAGTTTTGGTTGAAAGAACTCTTTAAAAGTATTTAAGTTAAGGGCAAATATCAAGACAGAAATAATTAGTTTTTACTATGTAAAATAAATTGCACATTATAAGAGAGTACAGCATTATCTTCACAAATGTGTATAGAAAATTTTATTGTGTGCATTTTTATCTCAAGCTGTTTAATTGCAGATTGCAAAGACCATGTTAGTGTTTATGTAGCCCAACAAAATCTGAGATAGTGAGATCCCGTCTGACATAGCATTTTTGCTGACTTTGCTGAATGCACGTGGCGTTGGCTGTATGCTGCCTTTACCCAAGTCTTAGCAATTTCCCCTTATGATTAATTAACATGATTCATGTCACATGTGCAGTGGCACAGAAGTAAAAACAGATCAATCATGTTGAACTCATGACACGAGGGTCTGGCCTCAACAACCTGAAACAGGACCATAAATAAATCTCTCATTTAGTGAAACCACGAGGAAGATTTATAAACCAGCGTATTGCAGAGGAGAAACCTGCATGAAACTAGTTTGCATCCTGATGTGTGCCGTTCACTGTAACTGTAAATGTGTTGCTTTTTTCAAGAAAATGGCAGTAATGCGTACATTACATGGCAGGGAAACGCCAGATGTACTGTTTAACTACATATGAGTCACTACAATGCAATTTTTCACTTATGTGACTCCATACAGTACAACAAATCAATCTAATTGGTATTAGTGTGTTTTCTCTATAACTGTTGAAATTGACAGGGAGCCTTACTGCCTCTTTAGCCCGCGTTTGGCTGGAGAAGGCTGTTGAAAACAATCTTAATGTTTCAGTCATTCTGTTTGCCTTGAGGTCACAGAGCTGCTGTACTTTAAGCACAAGTCATAAAAATTCACTTAACGTCATGAATTATCCAATAACTAATGACCATACAAATTGTCAGGAGTTGGCAATGGCTAGCTCTACATCACCCAGTTAGGCCTGCCGGCCACAGTCGGCATGCACACGGTCGTCATGGCCACAGTCAGGATTCAAAAATGATATGTTCAAACATACGGTCATCCTGTTACCCTGCAAAGATTTTATATTTTTAAATCTAAGTTTGAATATTGATCAGTCGAAGCGCACTTTTTTCCTCCGTACATTTTTAGGAAACTCTTATTTCTGTGTAAATAATAATAATAATGATTTATTCCCACTTTCCAGCAGGAAATGTATCGACACTTTAATGAATAATTTAGTTCTACCAAGTGAATTATTGGTTTGTAATACTTGTTTCAGCTCTTATTGAAATAGCCAGAATGAGAATGCTTCAAACACCAGCTTCAAATCTGGATAGCTTGTAAAGTGGCAGGCTGTTTAATAGTACATTTAGACAAGCCCTAACTCTGACCACTTTTAAAACTAGGCTGAAAACTTTTATGTTCTGCACTGCATATGCACTTTGATTTTAATCCCTGAATTTTATTCCTATTTTATTGTATGTCTTATTCTGTATTTATGTAAAGCACTTTGAATTGCCTCTGTGTGTGAAATTTGCTTTATAAATAAACTTACCTTGCCTTGCTTACATTTTCCTGAGGAAAGTCAGGCTGTCTTTGTGAGCAAAAGCGGGAATCTCCACGTCTAAGAGGGGGTGGAAGACGTTTGGACATTGACGGACTAGGTTAACCCCAACATAGCTCAGGTTCTACCTGGATATAGCTTGGATACGTGCTACTCGGCTAGACAACTTTCACTTTTCAACCAAATGTAGCCGGGATTTCCCCTTGAACGCCTCTGACGCCGTTTCACCGAATTTCAACCACGTAAATGTTCATTGGAATTTACCAGAGAACGAAGTACTGAAGTGTGGGGACCCTAAGAACTCGAAAGCTTTCTAAAATTTAATTGCAGAATGTGATTGCAGGAAAGTGTTTGGGTAACCTGTAATTTTGCTGTATAAATATGCACTTTGAGCGGCATAGCGGAGAAACCTATAGTCTTCCCTCTGTAGGGGCATCCATTATTCTGAATAGACACAAGGCTGGCTGGAAAAGAAAAGAAATTATATGACTGAGATGTACCCTGGAATCAGAGCTAGTATCTCTTATTCCTGTACCTAGCTTGCCACAGCCATTAATCCTTTACTACCATAAGATTATTAAATCTACACATATAGGGCCTGATTTACTAAGACCTTTAGCATGTGCAAAACCTTGTAGCACACGCAAAACCAATAACATGACCAATGGTTGGTCATGGTATTCGTCTTGCACCAATCATTAGTTGTGTTATTACTTTTGCGTCTGCAAAAAGATTTTTCACATGCTAAAGGTCTTAGTAAATGAGGCCCGTAGTGTATAACACCACTTCATTGCTGTTGCTTTTGTTGTTAATGAACATTCTTACCATTCAGCATTTCCATTCAAATGTACACTGTGGTAGCACATATTTAGGATGGCAAGCTAACAGTTGAACTAACAATAAAAAAGCAGACAGACGCAAACAATAAAATGTTTAGTTTTAAATCAGCATTGGCACGGTACATTTCACTCTAATAGAGAACATTTCATCTCTCTTGGCTCTGATTGGTGTCTCAGTGTAGTGTGAACATAAGTTGTTCTTATTGAATGTATTTCCGTGAACGTATTAGCAGAATTAACACTTAGATATTGATCAATGGTTGGATACCAAAAATGCACAGAATGTATTTCTGCACTTTTCTTACATCGCCAAATACACACTTCTAACATGAGGACTATCCCATGAATACTCTTAAGGGTTTGCTGTGTACAGTATGTGAAAATGGGAAATATAATGACCCCGATCTGTCCACTTTCTTAGCACTAATCATCAGTACTTGTGAAGTGCTCTCTTTGCCATACCTGATACAGGGCTTAATCAATAGTACCTGATACAGGGCTTAATCAATAGACAGAAAGCTCCATCCAAACTTTCCGTCTCTATTGAACACGAAGTGAAAGGGGTTTATGGGAGGGGTTTTGTGGGAGGGGTTTGTGGGAGGGGTTTGTGGGAGGGGTTTGTGGGAGGGGTTTTGTGGGAGGGGTTTGTAGGAGGGGTTTGTGGGAGGAGTTTTGTGGGAGGGGTTTATGGGAGGGGTTTGTGGGAGGGGGTGGGAATACTGGTCCTGCCAGTTTGGTAGTTTTAAAAAAAAAAAAAAATATTTTCCCCTAATATTGTGCCAGCTTAACAAAAACTCACATTTGAGTTAAAATGGCAAGGTGGGCTTGAACCCAATGAGAAATATACATATTTGGATTTTTGGAGTGATTGTTGTAATAAATCAGTTGGCATCTTAAATTATTTCAGGCTTTTTGACTAAATTATCATTTTGTGTAAACTGGGGTTTTGGGCTTGTTGGGCAGACAGATTGCATCGGATTGGCTTTGGGATTTTGAAAGTCCAGGAGCCCAGACGGAACACCAAGTTTGTGCAAAAAGAAAAAGAATTGGCACAAAGACTGGCGCTTGTCTGCAGCTTGTGTTTACACACAAGTGTTTGGACTTCCTGATTTGTGCCATTTCACAAGCCTGCCTCGGAGGATACTGAGTCTTGCCATGTGAAAATATTTTCTGTCTGAAAGCTGAGTGAATGCGCACTCTGTCTGGAGCCTTTATAAATTAAAGCTTTCCAAAAAAAAAAAAAAACCTCAATAAATATCTGAAAATGGAGCCCAGTGGAGGTGTGTTAGTTGGATGTGCCAAGTGAGCTCCCAGTGCGAGTCCTGTGCCAGGCAGGCAGATTTATAAGTGCTTGGTGTGTCCACCCAAAGTCGTTCCCTGAGTTTAATGTTGTCTAAGAAGGCCCCCAGGTTTCCTCTGGGACTTTGTTTTAAGAGGAAGTGGCTGTTTGCAATCTCTGCCAGAGCCGTTGCAAAGGCACCCCGCTCAATCGTTTGCCCCTAGCAGAAGAACAGGGGCAATAAAGGCTCTCAGGGGTAGTCAATCAAAATATGAAAAGTGCTTTATTGGTGGCATATGATCGTTGATCAGGTTTTTAGCCATATTACAGCCATATATAGTTGAGCCATGTTAAGTGCATTAAAATATAGATATTAAAATATAGACAGTATGTTTCAAACATGACTGGAGTGTAAATAATGGAATTGTTTCTTTAAAAATTAAAATTTTCTAGGATACAACTTTAAAATAATCAATGGCACCGGTGCTTGCCTTGTCATTTTAAATGAGCTAACTGAAAAAGGGAAATATAGACAAATACATTTTAAAGTTGATTTACAGGTAAATTATTTTTGTAAAACTAATATTATTTTTTAATGCTTCTTAATTGACCTTAATTTGTATGTTCATTTGTGTAACATATGCAGGCAGATAACCTTGCAGGTCATACAAGTTCACGCAGACTTGCAGTGAGTTTTCCTAGAAGTTTTATATATAAAGAAAGTAACAAAGTTGAGTCGCAGAAAACTGAAGCGGTTTTATACCTTGTTTTTTCCGGTTCTTATGAGGTTGTTAATTTCCTTAGTGTCTGATGTCAAGCCTGTGATGTGAACGCCACAGTGACTAATAGAGCTACATATCAGCTAACTCAAGACAAGCTGTGACCAAAAAAAGGTTATTTTCTTTCCATCGTCATTTTAAATGTAAAAGTTTATAAGGCCACTCTGAGAGAAATTAACAATAGTAGCTGTCTGCGCAATATAGCCTTTAGCTGTGTTTATTGTTTATTGTTTGTGCATGAAATTTGTAGTTTTATGGGGGAAAACTCAAAGCATTTGAAAATTGAAACAGACATGTAGAGCACAAAGAAAGCTAATTTTAACAATTGCTTACCAAACTATGTTTATGAAGAACTAATATTCATAATGGTAACTCACAATTCATTGCAAGTATTTTTTCTTCATAAACACAGTTTGGCAAATTCAGCAATTATAATAACTTTTATTTTTCTTTTAGTTCCCGCTAGGGAACTTCAGTTGTAGAACTTCAGTTGTAGCCCCAGCAACAACAAAAAAGACAGACAGTGGGGCAGACCCACAACACATAAACATATCAAACGAAGACATTCAATATAATAATTGCATTAATCAAACTAATGAAGTGAATTAAAGTGGAATACAGCCATGATTAAAAACAGCCCCCGCTGTCCCGAGATGTCCAGTGTCATTATTAAGCAGTCCAACACACAAACTCCGCCTCCACGACTTTCCTCCATACACGCAGTGTTGCGGTCTCTGTACACTGTCGAAACGGAGCACCGAACTGCGTCAGCCTTCCCACTCGTCGCCTCACTCCTCTCCCGCATTATCTTCTCCTTTCTCTTCCCTGGTTAGCCTTTTGAAGATTGCCTGCAGTCCTAGATCAGTCCCGTGTCACGACATCTTCAACTCCGGTGAAGAATGATGGTAAACTTTGTAGCTGCAGATCCAACGGACATTCCCGAACATATGTTGTGAATGCGTCTCCATGGTGACGACCACAAACAAAATGATCATGAATATACAATTCGTCAATATTATCAAAACGAGCAGCATGAGTGCCCTGAACAATATCCAGCCCGCTTCAGACACACAGCGCATGAAAAAAACAAGACAACAGCCCGACACAACAAAATACATTCAAATTAACAGACATGAACACGAGAGACAGCTGGACTACATGTTGCCATTACAGCGCCACGTGACGTCACAAAAATTATCAAAACTAACACTCCAAACTGTAATTGTGACATTAAAAACCAACACTTGCATTTATTGGTAAGTCAAAGGACGAACATTGATTAAATCTAGGCCTAAGAGTTAAGGACAAATGTTTGAATTCAGGCCAAAGACAGGATAATAGCAGCAGAGGTGGCACCACTGCCCTAATCAAGCACCACAGCCTACCCATAATCCTCTGCTCCCCTGAGTCTCAGACACAGGGTGCTCTCTCTGACTAACAGCTGTGTGTGCATGTTTGTGTGTGTGTGCGCGTGTGTGCGTGTGTAGTTGTCTGCTTGTTCTCAGGTCATAATGAGGCCCACCACCCTGCTATATGCTCTATCGCTGTAATCATGATAATGAGCTCCAAGTTTTGGGGAGGGGCTGGGGGTTATTTAGTGTCTGTTTGGACCAGAGCTCAAACTCTAGTTCTGGGGGGTCACAGTGTCTGCAGGTTTCTGTAAAGCAGCAGCCAGTATAGGGGTGTGTGGATTCTTGCCGCTCAGTGACTTAAATCATCTTAATTTAACTTAAATTCTGAAACAATCCAAAAACCACCCTGGCTTCACACCAGTGGACAGACAGACAGACAGAAGCAGCCTGTCTCTGCAGGACAAGCTGCAATTCACCCCCTGCTCTGTGTGTAAAATCACAATGCAAGGCGTGCCATGTGCCCAAGGCTTGTATTTTTCTCAAGGAAGGGGGAGCGTTGGGACTTGGGAGAGGGGGATATTCAGCAGGGTCCCAGAAAGTCTTTGCCCCTGTGATAGAGGAAGCACCGTGCTGCTCCTTCACCAGATGGATCAGCATTTTCACTAAGCTGCTCTTTCTCACACAGCTGCTCTTTTGTAAGGAAATGGTATTCTCTCTAAGCTGTTCCTTCCACAGAGTGATCAGCTTATTCACTGAGCTGATCTTAACTACAGCGATCAGCTTTAGGAATAAGCTTCTCTTCAATAGAACCGTCAGCAGTCTTACAAAGCTGTTCCTTCCATAGAGGGATCAGAATGCTCAAAAAACTTATTTTCAATGAGAGATCAGTGTTCTCACTAAGATGCTCTTTGGTAGAGTGATCAGCTCTCTCTCTAAGCTGCTGCTCCTGAATTGTTCCATTTTTGGGTGCACAGTCTGCCCACGCTCCTGCTCCTGCCCCTCCTTCTGCTCCTGCTCCTGCCCCTGCTCCTGCTCCTGGGTGGGCTGGTCTTTTTATCAGGGCTTTTCACAACATTAATCTGGAAGAGCTCTGGGTTTTTTCAGTTTTATTGTCTCAGCTGTTATTTGGGTCAGTATACACAAGCATGAGCTGTATGACAGAACCGTAACAGATACCCAGTCATACAGTGATGAGGCAGCTGTGGTTGGGGTCAGTGCTGATTCAGATTTTAATTTTAAATTGAATTTCCAGTCCATTTTTTAAATTCCTTTCACAAAAAAACATGCAAAATGACATGGAGAAAACCAGTGCAAAAATGACAGACGAACATCACAAAATGACATAATTACATAATTTATACAGCAAACCAGGATCCGGCACGACTTCATATGAATATTAAATATATTGTAATAAAGCCTGATAAACCATTCAGTAGTCGGTCCAATTACAGGTCCTGTGCTTGTTTCAACATAGCAGTAACCATGGAGACATGAAGCTTTTGCATCCCATGCGTGGATGTGATGACATCACAATGGAGAGGGAGGAGTCACTGATGACTGACATATTGCAGAGCAGAGCCTGTGCTCTGTACAGACTGCTGGTGTTTGACTGACTTAGATCTGCCTGCAAGTGTGCTCAAAGGCCAGGCATTCCAATGTGAAAAAGTGTCAAATCAGACATCATTTTACTTACCAAGGCCAGGTACTTTTAACAGCTGTTCCCTGACCTACAGTACTACACATTCTTATAAGCTGGCTTGAACCGTTTGCTGTTATCTTTACCTAGAGGTAAATAATTAACTGAGGCTTTCATTTTTCAAACTGTGGAAAATAGCAAAGATATATCATGTGAAATGCATAGGCAGAACACTTCACTTGAATTATTCTGGCTAAATATTTTCAGCTAATAAGGCCGTTAAACCCACTTGAGGATGTTTTGTGAAGTACTGGAAGTATACTTTTGTATTGACATTTGTCCTTAATTTGGATTGAAAATGAATGTAAATCTGAGTTAAAGACAAAAGTGGATTGGCAGATTGAATCCGGGCCTTAGTGTGTCTCTCCTGGTTTTCTCCTCAGAACACTGTGTCCAAATACAGCTCCCAGTTCCGCGGGAATTACCAGCAGGATGCTCTGGAATTCCTGCTCTGGCTCCTGGATCGTGTGCACGAGGATGTCAACTCCTCCCCCTTTGGGAACAATTGCAAGACCAAAGCATCTCCCGCGGTAAGAAAGGGTTTGTGCTCTCCGCGCGACGCTGTGCTGTGTGATAGCATCTCTGAGTAGGAGATCTCTGTGTAGGGGATCTCTGTGTGTAGGAGATCTCTGTGAGTTGGGGATGTCTGTGTGTAGGAGATCTGTGTGTAGGGGATCTCTGTGTGTAGGATATCTCTGTGAGTTGGGGATGTCTGTGTGTAGGAGATCTGTGTGTAGGGGATCTCTGTGTGTAGGAGATCTCTGTGAGTTGGGGATGTCTGTGTGTAGGAGATCTGTGTGTAGGGGATCTCTGTGTGTAGGATATCTCTGTGAGTAGGGGATGTATTTGTGCAGGAGATCTCTGTGTGTAGGGGATCTCTGTGAGTAGGGGATGTCTGTGTGTAGGATATCTCTGTGTGTAGGATATCTCTGTGAGTAGGGGATGTCTGTGTGCAGGAGATCTCTGTGTGTAGGGGATCTTTGTGTGCAGGGGATGTCTGCGTTGTAGGACAGAGGTGTAAAATCCGGGGGTCAGAAAGTGAAAGTCCTGCCATGTGTTCCTTCCACCCATGAACTCAGCCAGCTGATTTCACTAATTAGTTCTACCTGGTGTAGGAGATCTCTGTCTGTACGTAGGAGATTTCTGTGTGTCGGGGATCTCTGTGTGTAGGAGATCTCTGTGTGTAGGGGATGTCTGTGTGTAGAAGATCTGTGTCTAAGGGATCTCTGTGTATCGAATCGGTTTGTTGTTAGGAAGACTGAATGAGACCCAATGCTCATTAGACTTACTTGCATACTCATCCCAACGGCTGATCAAGGTGTTTGGGCAAAATGTTGGGATTACAGGGACAGTGTACAAAATCATATCACCAAATGGCCAAATGTTCAAAGTCTGCAGTGACAGTAGTATTGGCAGTGGCCTGCCACTTGAGTTGGAAATTCTGCTCAAATGCAATGATCAAAACCCATCAGAAATGCAGGAATGTGCAGCAAACCACCACACACTTCCTGTGGACCATAAGCACAGCCTACATCATGATTTATGCCTTACTGTGTACTATATGACAGACAGACAGACAGACAGATAGATAGATAGATAGATAGACAGATAGACAGATAGATAGATAGATAGATAGATGTGCCAGGAAGGGTGATGGTGCGCTGTCCCTTCAGCACCCCAGGTATTACAGCAGCCTGGGAGAGCTACAGGACCATGGACAGCGCCAGCGCCAGCCCCACTCACAGGCAGGGCAGCAGCTGTAGTCCATTGATCCCATGATCACAGCTACTGTCCATGGCCTAATCATTGGCCCTTATGAAAGGCCGTGCTCATGGGCCTAAAGGGGAGGCCTTTTCTATGTGTTAGTCTATTACGTGCTTCTTATCATCAAGTGTTTCTGTTGTTTTCGGTTCCCGGACTTAATAAAAGGAGGCTATACAAACATTTTTCTAAATTAATTTAGTCTGTTCAGCCACACTGTCTCACGTGTGTATTTGTGTGTGCGTGCGTGTGTGTGCATCTATGCGCTCCAGTGAAATGCATGCGTTTCACTCCGGCAGCTACTGAATTCGCTGATATCCACAAAGATGAGGGCACTTTAAAGGCCACAGTCATTATCGAATGAACCATTTGTCCTCAATAGTGTATGTTTCTAAATCTCTCATAAGAGAAATGGTCATGAAGAGCACAATGCCCCATGGGAGACCAGCCATACTGGAGTCCACCCCACACATGTGACTGTGGGTTTGATAAAGGGCTTTGCTGAATGTTACAGATAAATACCTCCTGTGTGCAGACTGCTAAATCCCCTCAATCAAAGCTAGGACCCGCCTCTGCAGGTGTGTTCTCACTGCTAAATCCCCTCAATCAAAGCTAGGACCGCCTCTGCAGGTGTGTTCTCTGTTGGTGAAACACAAAAGAACTCACGTTCCCTCCCGAAAATAAATTCCATCTGTAGTACATCAAAGTTGAACAGCTAGCTGGTTGGCAATTTGATAAGAATTAGATGAAATTACTGCTTGACTTGTAATGGAAATTTCAGTTGCCAGGGAATACCAAGCATTGTGTAAAAGTGATTGGGCTTTTAAATGTGAGCTATCAGTGCAGTTGTTGCCAGCTCCTCGAATGCATAACTACAGTGGTACCGGATGTAGTGTTTAGCAGTAGCCAAGGGTTCTTGGAAAAAAGGGTTTCAGTCAAGTGGTGATGTCATTCATTAGCTGAGTCTTTAATCCAGAGTGACTGGTGTATATATACACATTTTTACCATACAACCTGTAGCTTAGCCCCATTTAGCTACTCAACAGCATGCAGTAGATCTCTACTACTTGTGATGGAATGCAGCAATAAGACTCAGATGTTGAAGTGCATTCTGGGTCATCACAGGTCCAACTGTACAGTGCAGGGTGTAAAGCACCTGACTTCAGATCTAAGAGCCAAAATGTCTGCACACTGGTTCAGTCGACCATGAAATACCTTTTTACAGTATGCCTTTCTTCCTCCCCACCTTCTCTTTTTCTCAATCTTATCTTTTTTCTCTGTCTCTCACATGCACTCTGCCTACTGTTCAGTTCAATTTCAAAAGTCCTAATAGAGCTTGTGATTGGTGCGCTGGAGATTCCTCCTGTAGGTGAATCACTGCAGCCCTGTAGAGCTGTGAGTCATGGTAGGAGTCGGGGTCGGGATGGGAAGCTAAATAGCATAAAAAAATGCAAAACTTAAAACTCAACTGCAGGTGAAACATTTTTCCGCTGATCTTCACAACTGCCACAATAAATACTGCATCTGTTACATGTTACTGGATGTAACTACTGTATCTGTGCAGGTGCAATTGTTTTGACAGCTGTTTAAAAAAAAGTAATTCCATATTTTGAACACTTAGGCCAGATTTTGATAACAGGTGAGGCGCAGAAAATCGATTGGCTCATAATATACAGGCTTAAAAGGTCCTTCTGTAGATAAAACTTCATCCATCATTGCACAAAAGCACAATTAGACTGAAGCTATTTTCCATCAGGAAACTGTGTTCATTTCAAGGTTGTTTATCTTAAAATAGGGCCATTATAATATGTGATGGAGCAATTTTCTAAGATTCAGAGCAAGCATACATCAACAATGGGCTGTAAAGTGTCTGTTTTATAGTTGTTATAAAAGCAGCTCTCATTTTGCTGAAATACATTCCTTTCTTGTTTCAATATCTTTTATTCATATATATAGTTTTTCTTAAATTCATATTTAAGCATGTTTTTGTTTGAGAAATTAAATATTTGACATTTCTTATAATCAGGAAATCCTTGAAGAATATGCTTTTATATTCTATTTATACAAGATAAATGACGTTAAAATAGGAAAAGTTTAAAGTTTAAAACTATCCCACAGATCTATGCTTAATTAATGCCAGAATTCTACCCTGTTTCCATTCTGATTTTGTTCAGTTATAACATGGATACTCAACTCTGGCCCTCAAATCCAAGTCCTTTTCTCCCAGGTAACTAACTCAACAAGTAATGCTACTGATTGGCCAGACCATCTTCACACCTGGCTCCCAGGTAAGGGGAGGGTGTAAAACCAGCATTTCTTGGCCCTCAAGGACCATGACTTGAGTAACATTGAGTTATAAAGTGTATAAAGAGTTATAAAGGTACAGACTAATATTTTTAGCGTGTCCCATGGATTCCAAGAAATTCCATCTCGATATGTTATGGTCCCTTACCTGACAGAAGCCACTAGTCTAGCATGATAGCCTTAACTCAATAAGCGTTGATTCATCATCAAATAATGATGAAAAATGAACTTGTGTGCATTAATATGTCGGTGCATGCCATGCAGGCAGGACTATAAATACTTTTGCGGTGAGTGACAGCTCTGTGTGCTCGCCATAAATATCGTCCATTGGCTCTCTGCCTGAGCATAGCTGTGGTACATTAGCATTTAGATTGTGCCGGTCTCTTCAATGTAGCCACCAAGCATGTATTTCACGTTGATTAAGTATTCTACAAAGAACTCATAACTGGACCAGAAATCCACAAAGCAATGACCAAATTATTATACACATATAAACACCTCACTAAATGTTGACAAAAGATATCTACAATACTAGAATACGTCTGATTCTGTGTGCACTATTGAAAGTGTGTACTTGCTTCTGATTCTGTGTGCACTATTGAAAGTGTGTACTTGCTTCTGATTCTGTGTGCACTATTGAAAGTGTGTACTTGCTTCTGATTCTGTGTGCATTATTGAAAGTGTGTACTTGCTTCTTTGATAGTTTGGAATGAGTTTCTCTAAATTAATACAGAATTATAGCCTGTCATTTTATCCTTAAAAAGATGCACAAAAGAGCCCTCTCTTTTTGGATGAGTAAAAGGTTCCCTTGCTCCCCCCCACCCCCCTCTCTCTGCTCCAGGGGTCACACTCTGTCCCTCAGGTGGTCCTGGCTGATTCCTGCTAGTTCATGGGACGCTCGACCTCCAACTGAAACATTGAAATATACAGATCCTTTCCAAAAAATTAGAATATCATGGAAAAATTGTTTTTTTTCCATAATTCCATTCAAAAAGTGAAACTTTCATAGATTATAGATTCATTACACACAAAGTGAAATATTTCTAGCCTTTATTTGTTTCATTTTTCATAATTTTGGCTTACAGCTCCAGAAAACCCCCAAAACAGTATTTTAAGAAATTAGAATAGTGTGTCGAAAATCAGCATTTACTTCAGTTATTTCAGAGAATGAATGTTTTAGACTGAGTGTCACACTATCATCTAATTTACTCAAAACACCTGCAAAGTTTATCTCAGTTTGGTTCAGTATGGGGAAGACTGCAGACTTGACAATTGGCCAGAAGACCATCATTGACACCCTCCAGAAGATGGGTAAGCCACAAAAGGTCATCGCTAAGGAGGCTGGCTGTTCACAGAGTGCAGTGTCCAAGCATATCAATAGAAAGTTTAGTGGAAGGGAAAAATGTGGCAGGAGAAGGTGCACAAGCAAAAGAGATGACCGTAGGCTTCAGCGGATTGTCAAGCAAAGACGATTCCAAAATTTGGCGGAGATGCAGAGGGAGTGGACTGAGGCTGGAGTCTGTGCTTCAAAAAACCACCATGTACAGACGTATCCGGGACATGGGCTACAACTGTCGGATTCCTCGAGTCAAGCCACTCCACTCATTCTCTGAAATAACTGAAGTAAATGCTGATTTTCGACACACTATTCTAATTTCTTGAAATACTGTTTTGGGGGTTTTCTGGAGCTGTAAGCCAAAATTATGAAAAATGAAACAAATAAAGGCTAGAAATATTTCACTTTGTGTGTAATGAATCTATAATCTATGAAAGTTTCACTTTTTGAATGGAATTACGGAAAAAGAACAACTTTTCCATGATATTCAAATTTTTTGGAAAGGATCTGTAGTTTAGTGGGAGACAGGAAAAAATTTGATATTTAGAATTGAAATATTTCAGGTGAGTGGGTGTGTATATATACGTACAGTATATACTGTATATAGACTGTGTATACTAAACAAATCTGTGGATGGATGTTTGAATGATTGAGTCCTTCGTGCATTATTTGGCTTTATATTGCCATTTGTTTGTGTAGAAAACTGAATGCAGGGATTTGGCGGGATTATCATGGTGAGGAAGGGAAGGAGACGGCTGTAGGAACCCAGCAGGCGTCTAATAGCTTCAGAAGATGGCCAGCTATATAAATGGATATGTTGAAAAAAATCTAATTTTTGTTGCTCTGGATAAGTTAAACAAATTCATTAGAATCAGGCCCCTGCACCAATCAGATCAGCCACGTGACTCATAGTATCCTGCTGCTTGGCGATGCGTAGGATAGAGTTCCAGGGCATGTACCAAGAACAACGACCTTCCA
The DNA here is from genome assembly GCA_029718625.1 of Synaphobranchus kaupii. Classification (NCBI taxonomy): domain Eukaryota; kingdom Metazoa; phylum Chordata; class Actinopteri; order Anguilliformes; family Synaphobranchidae; genus Synaphobranchus; species Synaphobranchus kaupii. The sequence goes on along the minus strand of CM056395.1, from coordinate 23,215,018 downwards.
GCCCAGGCTTGACACCAGGGTAGATACTCTAGATCCCTGTTACTCAGAGAGCTGCCCCCCCCCCCCTTTACCTGGGGCTCAGGTGTGAATCTGGCCAATCAGTTGCTCTAGATGGTGGGTAATCTGATGAGCCAAGCTGGGTTAAAATGCCCTGCTCTCATTGTCATGTTTTTCTGTTCTTAGTTTGCAATGCAGACTCAAAACTATTTAGACAAAGTCCTGGTTCCTATATCTCTGAGTTCCCCCCCCCCCCCTTTACCTGGGGCTCAGGTGTGAATCTGGCCAATCAGTCGCACTATCTCTTCAGTTAATTACCTGGGAGAAAGAAAACCAGTGCCGGGTTTGGATTTGAGGTCCGGATTTGAATATCCATGCTCTAGATCAGGGCTGCCCAACCCTGTTCCTGGAGATCTACCATCCTCTGTCTAGGTATTCATTTCAACCCTAATTTGGCACACCAGATTCTACTAATTAGCAGCTGAACTAGATCTCACGCTGTTAAAACAGGTGTGCTTTGTTAGGGTTGGAGTGAAAACCTGCAGGACAGTAGATCTCCAGGAGCAGGGTTGGGAAGCCCTGCTCTAGATGGTGGGTAATCTGATGAGCCAAGCTGGGTTAAAATGCCCTGCTCTCATTGTCATGTTTTTCTGTTCTTAGTTTGCAATGCAGACTCAAAACTATTTAGACAAAGTCCTGGTTCCTATATCTCTGAGTCCCCCCTCTTAGTTCCCTGCACGGTGGAATATGACGTAGTGTTATAGGTCACTTTTAACAACTGTGGACTCCAGTGTGCTTTAAATGATATATTTTATGGTTCCTCTCACGTTACTCCTGAGGTTACCGTTGTGCTTCTGGCCTGGGAAATTATTAATGCTTCATGGCTGGAAAATTTTTTCCTTATGATCATTTCTGGAGTTAGCGCACGCTAGTGTGTTGTTGGCTACGTTTCATATCGCCACTGTTTGGTTTGATGCTTCACTATGTGCATTACACTCTGCTCTGTACACACACACACACACACACACACACTCACACACACACACACACACACACACACACACACACACACACACACACACACACACACATACATACAGACACACACACAGACACACACACACATACAGACACACACACACACACACACTCACACACACACACACACACACACACACACACACACTGATCTCTCTCTCACACACACACACACACACTCAGTTCCTGCAACTCTTCTAATATACTCACTTTATGCACAATATTCACAGTATTCGTCCGTCCCGTCTTGGTGGTCCCGTAAGTCGCCCTGAATAAGACCATCTGGAAAATGGATAAATAAAAAATTGGCAATAAAGCACCCGGCCTGCGGAATGAGCTAAATAACACTGCTAGTGTTCCTGTTCCAGCCAAATTACAGCTGCTGTATTTATTGTTTCAAATGTACTTTTTATAGCAGAGGACAGCTCTTAGCGCTTTGTTTCCATTAATGCGATGCTAAATCTTCCCTGGGAGTCTATTAGCGGCAGGTGGGTATAATTCAAGCTGGGCTCCTGGGCGGTGTTGCCAAAAGTGCATTCTGATGGTTCTGTAAGTTTGACTTGTCTGTAGTTTAAGTATCAGTCTTTAGACTGCAGATTTCTTAAAAGCACCTCCAGCTCGTCAATGCAAATATACTGAACGGTTTTAGACTCCCAGGATCACCCCCGCTTCACGTCATCTGACGGTGTGAGCAACTGTCGGCATCCGTGCATTTAACCACATCGCACGCTCTCTCCCTTTCACTGTGTCCAAATGACTTTGCAGTAAACTTGTTCTAAAGAGACTAAAATGTCTTTTTAAGTCAATAAAGCTACGAGCGATCCTTTTTGCCCCAACTCTCTCTGCCTCTCTCTCTCTCTCCTCCTTCCTGCCACATTCTGGTCCAGTTATCCCTTTGAAGAGTAGATGGTTTGGAATGTTTTTTTTTTTAATACGTCAGTGTTCTAGAACTCCATCGCTTTCAGTTACCAGTAGTGATTGTTACATCAGCAATCGAGTGTTCAGTTAAGAACACTCTAATCACGTATCTGTGACCTCACAGAGTCTCAGGCAGAAGATGTAAACCGCGGGAGCCCGTTCTTTGTTGTCCGTAGGAAGGTGAGCGATTGAGGAAGGTGAGCGATTGAGGAAGGTGAGCGATTGAGGAAGGTGAGCGATTGAGGAAGGTGAGCGATTGAGGAAGGTGAGCGATTGAGGAAGGTGAGCGATTGAGGAAGGTGGAGGAAGGTGAACGATTTGTAACGCATGTCTCTCACGCTCGACCAGCCCCGCACCTAGAGTCGTTGGGGGGGTCGGTGGTCAGGTGGCGTTTATCGTTATGGAAACGCGCGGGCCACTCCTGCAGCGCGGAGCCCAGTAGGGGAGGGAGAAATAATCCCGCCGCTTAAGAGGATTTACACACAAGCGGGAGAGTAAAGAAAGTTCCAGAACCTCTGCCTTTATGAAATATTACCCAGAATGCCCCCCCCCCCCCCCCCCAGTTTCCATGCATTTGTTATGGCAGGCGCTTATGGGGCCCTGTTTATGATGCATTCAGAAGGAAAGGGGGAGGAGACCGCGTAAGGTCTGCAGTTCATTTGGCCGCTCATTTTTGAGGGACGAGGGAGGAATTCCGGGCTCTTCTCAAATAATGCTTGTACAGTAGAGTGTACTGATAATGCTTGTACAGTAAAGTGTACTGATAATGCTTGTACAGTAGAGTGTACTGATAATGCTTGTACAGTAAAGTGTACTGATAATGCTTGTACAGTAGAGTGTACTGATAATGCTTGTACAGTAGAGTGTACTGATAATGCTTGTACAGTAAAGTGTACTGATAATGCTTGTACAGTAGAGTGTACTGATAATGCTTGTACAGTAAAGTGTACTGATAATGCTTGTACAGTAGAGTGTACTGATAATGCTTGTACAGTAGAGTGTACTGATAATGCTTGTACAGTAGAGTGTACTGATAATGCTTGTACAGTAAAGTGTACTGATAATGCTTGTACAGTAGAGTGTACTGATAATGCTTGTACAGTAGAGTGTACTGATAATGCTTGTACAGTAGAGTGTACTGATAATGCTTGTACAGTAAAGTGGACTGATAATGCTTGTACAGTAGAGTGTACTGATAATGCTTGTACAGTAGAGTGTACTGATAATGCTTGTACAGTAGAGTGTACTGATAATGCTTGTACAGTAGAGTGTACTGATAATGCTTGTACAGTAGAGTGGACTGATAATGCTTGTACAGTAAAGTGTACTGATAATGCTTGTACAGTAAAGTGTACTGATAATGCTTGTACAGTAGAGTGTACTGATAATGCTTGTACAGTAGAGTGTACTGATAATGCTTGTACAGTAAAGTGGACTGATAATGCTTGTACAGTAGAGTGTACTGATAATGCTTGTACAGTAGAGTGTACTGATAATGCTTGTACAGTAGAGTGTACTGATAATGCTTGTACAGTAGAGTGTACTGATAATGCTTGTACAGTAGAGTGTACTGATAATGCTTGTACAGTAAAGTGTACTGATAATGCTTGTACAGTAAAGTGTACTGATAATGCTTGTACAGTAAAGTGTACTGATAATGCTCACTGCCAGCTGTGCAAAGTGTAGCGCTTGGATCCCTGTTGTCCTTAATTCCATTGACCCCAGACAAGTGGAAGCGTTCACACAGACTGCAGTATGTTGGGGGGGTCTTCCCGAGTCTGTCTCTCCCACGTTTATAACCATGTTTTCTCTGGAATCGGTACAGGCCGCGCTCTGGCACGTTCAGACGCTTTGGGGGTAAGAGACGAGGGGAGCAGGGCCTTGTTTACGCCCCCAGCCTCCTGACCCCCCCATGGCCTGACACCCCAGGGTTTGTCTGTGAGCTGGGGGGAGGGTTCCGAGAGAGGGGGCGGGGCCAGGGGTGAGGGGGAGGACCTTTTAAAAGCCCGCTCCATAAAGCGGCGGGAGCTTCAGGCTGGGATCGATCGGACGGAGCGCGGAAACCACCGGCATCATCCTCTTAAAAGGCCGGCGGCATGAATATTTAACGGCGGTATCGTACACGCGCTGGCAGTGTAGGACCGCCCTGATACAGGCCTGGTCTCGGGGACCCTTTTTTTAAAAATTAAACGCGGTTCCCATTTGTACAGCATACTTACATACTGAAGTAATGCAGGTTAAGTACTCTTACTCAAGGGCACAACGGCAGTGTACAGCATACATACTGAAGTAATGCAGGTTAAGTACTCTTACTCAAGGGCACAACGGCAGTGTACAGCATACATACTGAAGTAATTCAGGTTAAGTACTCTTACTCAAGGGTACAACGGCAGTGTACAGCATACATACTGAAGTAATGCAGGTTAAGTACTCTTACTCAAGGGTACAACGGCAGTGTCCGACCTGGCATTCAAACCTGCAACCTCTGGGTTCCAACCCAGTTCACTAATCATTTTGCTACACTTAACCCCCCCATGTGGCCTAATTAAACCAAAAATAGGCGGGGCTATCATATGCAGTCAGAGTCAGTGATTCACCAATTTGAACCAAACAATTTTCTGTGGACTGCAACATACCTGCATTTTGCAATCGTGATTAGACCTGAGTGAGACGTACTATGTGAAAATAGTTTTTAAGGAGGGTAGACAGCACACCCTCTGTGTTTTTCCTCTTTATTCAGACAAATAAATAAAAGGCAGCGAGGGCCACAGACAGAGATAGGATCACAGAGCAGAAAGCGCCATGTTGGGGAGGTGAACCTGCAGGATTTATATACGAGGTGACAGTTGGCCAGCCTGCAGAATGTGCTGCACAGTCGCTCTGTCTAAAATTCTTTTAAGTGCTTAGATGCTGGTGAAAAGGTTTTTGAAAACTTCCCTGTAGATCACAAAACCTGTCATTAACCAAAACATAGAGGCCCATTTTATCAATATTTGTCCTCTGAATACTGGTGAAAATTATATTGCTTTTAAGCCGTTTCAAATCATTTTTTCAAAAACAGAGGAAGAAACTGCTGCACTCTGAGGCTGTAAAAAAAAGCTTCAGTTGGAAACAGGTGCGTGGAGATAAGTTGAGGGTGAGAGAGTTTCTTTGACCTTGAGCACTTTCATTTCACCTTGAGCACTTTTCACTGTGTCCCTGACTTTATACAATTAAAAGCCTGCCCTGGTCCTGACTTCCTTTTTAACAGTGCAGACAGTAAACAGTCTTTCTCCCTCAACTTGTAATTTAGCTCCACTCACCTATTGGCAGTTGTAGTCCTTTTTTCCCCCAACATGCCCTCAAACCACAGCAGTTTGGGTTTTTCAGCACCTGCTGTTGTTCCCTTCAGGAGGTGTGGGTGATAAATTTCGGTGGAAATCGATGCACTCACAAAGGCGCAAGCAAACACTTTCACTTCTAATCGAGATGATCTGGAATGGATCCCTTTCCTTCCCAAGACCAGAGGAACCTTTTAAAGTGCAGGATGATGACCTTAGACAAGCTTCAGAAGAGGCTCAAATATTGTCTTCGAAGAGAAAAGAAGCGTAATGTCCACGCCGCTGCCCTGAGTGAGTCCTGGACTCCTGAATACCCCATAAATCAAGCATTCCCTTCAGGAAATGCCTCTCGTCAGTCTGCTTCCAGCACCTTCCACAAGGACTTTAGGATCAACTGCAATGGAAGAGGAAGCTGACAGTGATTATTTTGGCTCAAGACACCCAATCAGAGAGCTGATATCCCCTATGCACAAGACAACAAGGCTTGAGACACCCAATCAGAGAGCTGATATCCCCTATGTACAAGACAGCAAGGCTCGAGACACCCAATCAGAGAGCAGATATCCCCTATGCAGAAGACAACAAAGCTTGAGACACCCAATCAGAGAGCTGATATCCCCTATGCACAAGACAACATGGCTCGAGATACCCAATCAGAGAGCAGATATCCCCTATGCACAAGAAAACAACATGGAGGGGGAGGAGGGGCTAAAACAAAAATCCCAGGTCTAAGAGCCAAATTATGAATATGAATGTTAATCTTCAATAATCTGGGGCAGGACTCACATGGATGTATGTTCACCTAATTAAGGCCTTTCATTTGTTCCCACTTCTACTGCTAAAGAGGTTTTGAGTTTGAGTTTTCTTTAGAAAACCTTAGCTGTAATTGCTATTACAACAACAGGCGTATTGAGTTGGATGGAGATGCTTCTCACTGGAAACAATTTTATCTTTGTATTATTGGCAAATCAATAGCACTGCAATGGGGCGCCAGGCTGTGCTAAAATACAGTTAAATGGAGAAGGGTCGGAGCAGTTGCGTCAAATTGTTCTTTTTGCCCTCTACTAATTACATTTGTATTTAAAATCCTACAATGACTATGAGGCAAAATTCACAATGTCTTTATGCATTTATTTAATGCGTTTTTTAAAATATATTACAATAATGCCATTCAATGAGTCATTTGCCCTTTTCAAAGTCAGCATAGGTATTGGGACAAATTAAGTCAATATTCAGTTGCGTACCCCTCACATTTGATGACTGCATGGAGTCTATGACTCATGGACATCACTAGGTGTCCTGTCTCAGCGTTTGCATTTAACTGCATGCCTGAGATATTTAGGAGATGTGTACATATGGAACAACACTTTTCCCACTAAACCTGTTTTATAGAAGAGATGCATTGATGCCATTTTTCGTAATCTGGAGGATTTCCTTTATATGAATAGTTGGAGCGATTCAATCAGATTGAATCAGTCCACTTTCCTGACCCACGCTGATTTACATAAGAGATATAACTCTGTGTTCTTCTCCATTCAACAAGGAAACTGCTAGAAATGCAATGGCACATTTTTATCTGCTTCCTTTGAAAAAGGGCCGACCATACCACCAGTTTCCTTTGAAAAAGGGCCGACCATACCACCAGTTTCCTTTGAAAAAGGGCCGACCATACCACCAGTTTCCTTTGAAAAAGGGCCGACCATACCACCAGTTTCCTTTGAAAAAGGGCCGACCATACCACCAGTTTCCTTTGAAAAAGGGCCGACCATACCACCAGTTTCTTCGTTGAGGATGATACATTTCCGTCTCACATTAGAGTCAATGCTCACAGAATCCTGGGTCAAATAAACCCAGAAAACATGCTCCCCATTTACCATTCAAAGAGCTCTAATGGAACGGGCCTTAAATATTCAACACTTATCCTCAGGAAACGTTCAATTACAGCTCTGAATATTTCAAGTTAGTTTTAATAGTGCAGGCAAGCTTGAAATATTCAGATGCGTTGAACATTTTGTCTGACTTTAAAGGGGTAATATACACTAAATCACTTTTTTTTTTAGTTCTAAAGCCGACTATCCATTTGATAAATCATTGTAAGTCCTATAGTAAAAACAACAACAACAAAAAACATCTAAGAGCTGCCACCGCATTTTTCCGCTGCCACACAAAGGTGAAAGTTCAAGCTGTGTTTCGCCCAGAAGCCCCGCCCCCATCCCTAATGTGGGACTGGGTGAAAACCTGTTTCTACGCACGTATGTCAACGCCCCATCTCCTCCCCTCTTCTTGATGGATGGGTTAGTATTCTGTATTCAAACCGATCAAATGCGGATGCACAAATTGGCCCGCTTATTTCATTTTCTCCTGCCGCCTGTACAAGAAAGAAAGCAGTTAAGAGATTTACACACACGTAGCAGGAATTGCCCCGACCTGGCCCTGACAGCCAGTCGCTACACCCCCACCAATGAGTTGTTTTGGTAAAAATCTTATTTACTGCAGTAACCAATCAGTCAGTCTGTGAAGGACATGGCACTTGTGAAGCACACCAAAGGCTTGTGAAGGACATGCAGTCATCTCCATTTTTGGAGGTTGATATTTGGCTGTATATTTTAGTTTTTAATTTTAATTGAAAAGAAGACAGATATAACATGCTTTCAGCATTACTGTGGGTAATAATGCATATTTCCGTATGATTTCATATCACAATGTTTCCAAACTGTGATGGCTTTATGACCTTTATTTAATAACATAATGTTGAGCAACTGAATACTGAAGAGATTAATACAAAATTATGTAATTTGCAATTTGACTGATTCTATTCATTAGTAGTGCATAAAATGGAGTCTCCTGAATTTTTTTTTTGTTCATTTTTTTAATACAGCTGTTTAGTTCAATCCTATGTTAAATAAACGCTTTTTTGTAGTTTTTGTGATTTGAAGATGCATCTCACAGACAAGATCGGTCATGGACAGGGAATTTCCTTTTTTCATATAAGATCATAAGAATATTTAATAATGCGAACAGGCCATTCAACCCATCTATGCTCATCATTTTACTGTCTAGACCATATCCAGCACTGTGCAAGGCAAGGCTTTGTAAGCTATTCCATGCATTATTCATGGTGTGAAAAATACTTTTTGTATCTGCTCGAATTTGACCTTATTTCCACCAATTCCTGACAGAACGCAACTTTTAAATATCTTCTCCAGACCACTTTATTAATCCCCTTTAAAATGTAAAAAACCTCAAACAAATCTCCTCATAATCTCTTACTGATCAGGAAATTGAGAACAATTAGACCATGTGTATAAATATGTGATGCCCGCTTCGATTTCAAAGGATCACAGATGAGTGACTTTGACCTTACCAGAGAAGGTCAAAAGAGTGGCTTTGACCTTACCGGAGAAGGTCAAAAGAGTGGCTTTGACCTTACCGGAGAAGGTCAAAAGAGTGGCTTTGACCTTACCGGAGAAGGTCAAAAGAGTGGCTTTGACCTTACCGGAGAAGGTCAAAAGAGTGGCTTTGACCTTAATGGAGAAGGTCAAATGAGTGGCTTAGACCTTACCGGAGAAGGTCAAAAGAGTGGCTTTGACCTTACCGGAGAAGGTCAAAAGAGTGGCTTTGACCTTTCTAGAAAGTGCTGAACCGGCATCTAGGTAGATGGTGCTGGTTCTAGTGCTTTCTCACACTGCAGTGAAGAGCTGGGCATTTAACGTTTTATGAACACAGTTTAGCAAGTTCAGGATTCACCAAAACTCACCAAAATGTTAGTGAAGAAAATAACTAAACATATGCATTTACATTTGAATAAATATTAAGGACAATGGTTGACTGTGTCATGGCCGTGGTGTTCAGCTCTCGTATCCATGAAATGGTGGTGTGCACTGCACACATGATCTGCACCACCCTGCTTTGCTATTTGATTGGCCAGAGGGGTAGGGGCAGGGCCAATCAGGATCCTTTATCCAGAAGAAATTCACCACTGGACACCAGTTACTGAATGTGCAGAGGGACCCATAGCCTACAGAGTTTTACAGTTTTTCTCAATCGCTTGGATGCATTTCTGGAAACTCTAACCTCATTCTCTTAACAGTGCCTCAAAACCCCACACCATTAAGGCAATTGGCCAATACACTATTTCACTTCTCATTGTGTTCACACAGAATGCAAAACACTAAACGCAGTTGTCATAGTGTAGATGCAATCCTCATTCCAATCGACATTCCAGTCAAAACAGATATGCAAAATACTATGTATAATGAGCATTGTGTTTATACAAAAGATAAGGCCAGCATGATGGGTGATTGGAGTGAGTAACTTCCCTTCACACATTTGAAGAGTAACGGAGAACACATGCTGTCAATTCCATCCCAAATTGTGAACACAATACTCACAAACATATATAAATGCTAAGGGTTCCAGTGCAAAAAAATGGAGCAAGAAGCAGTGTCCCCAGAGGGACAATTGGTTGTGCAGCAGTGAAAAACAAAAAATACAAAATAAAAAAGTAAAACAACCATACTATAGATGAAAAAGATACATAATAAACATGTTTTTTCTCGTAATTTGTGTGTCCAGGAATTGTTTTACATTGACAGCAACACTATGTACACAATATCTGTCCAGTTTTGATGCAAATACTTTGCATTTTGAGTGTCAGGGTTTACGCAATGATCAGAAGGTGCTATACATTTGGTGACATTGTTGTAGCGATTGACTGACTCAGTGTCTTTTGACGCATGTGGTTATCATTTTGATTGTTATAGTTTCTTTTGAACGGGTGGTATAGTGTTATGAAAAATTATTTTACTGTTTTGGGGATTGCACTTAGAGTTTTGGGAATGTGGTTAGAGTTTCAAGAAATGCATCCAAGCGATTGAGAAAAACTGTAATGTGATGAATGGGTTGTGCTTATATACTGCCTTTCACCTCACGATCTCAAAGTGACTTACATTTCATTTGCATTTTTCTAAATTGCTCATATCTGTGGTAATACCTAATAGTTAATAATAATAATGTCTTAGTTCTGACATTCATTGTACTGTGTTGGATTCTGCAGGAATGTGTCCTGTGGTTAAGGGGGGTCCTACACAACATTAATCTGATTGAAGTGTTGTAAGAAAATGGCAGAAAATGGCTGCTTCTTCCCTCTGTTAATGATGGGAGAAAGAAAATGGCTGCTTCTTCCCTCTGTTAATGATGGGAGAAAGAAAATGGCTGCTTCTTCCCTCTGTTACAGTTTTTCTCAATTGCTTGGATGCATTTCTTGAAACTCTAACCTCATTCCCAAAACTCTAAGTGCAATCCCCAAAACAGTAAAATCATTTTTCATAACACTATACCACCCGTTCAAAAGAAACTATAACAATCAAAATGATAACCACATGCGTCAAAAGACACTAAGTCAGTCAATCGCTACAACAATGCCACCAAATGTATAACACCTTCTGATCATTGCGTAAACCCTGACACTCAAAATGCAAAGTATTTGCATCAAAACTGGACAGATATTGTGTACATAGTGTTGCTGTCAATGTCAAACAATTCCTGGACACACAAATTACGAGAAAAAACATGTTTATTATGTATCTTTTTCATCTATAGTATGGTTGTTTTACTTTTTTATTTTGTATTTTTTGTTTTTCACTGCTTCACAACCAATCGCCCCTCTGGGGACACTGCTTCTTGCTCCATTTGTTTGCACTGGAACCCTTAGCATTTATATATGTTTGTGAGTATTGTGTTCACAATTTGCACCTGTGGGATGGAATTGACAGCATGTGTTCTCCGTTACTCTTCAAATGTGTGAAGGGAAGTTACTCACTCCAATCACCCATCATGTTGGCCTTATCTTTTGTACAAACACAATGCTCATTATACATAGTATTTTGCATGCAATGATTTACCCAATGAACAACTGTGTCATTGCGAATGGGAAATGTACATAGCCAATTGAGAATCTGTTTTGACTGGAATGTCGAAGTGGAATGAGGATTGCATCTACACTATGACAACTGCGTTTAGTGTTTTGCATTCTGTGTGAACACAATGAGAAGTGAAATAGTGTATTGGCCAATTGCCTTAATGGTGTGGGGTTTTCAGGCACTGTTAAGAGAATGAGGTTAGAGTTTCCAGAAATGCATCCAAGCAATTGAGAAAAACTGTAATGATGGGAGAAAGAAGATTCCTGAAACTACCAAGCTCTGTCAGTGACTCCCAAACTGGAGCTAATCATTGCGCCATTTCTTTCTGTTTAGAGCTGAAGGTTTTAATTGGTTCAGTCTATGATTGACAACTCACTGTAGCTCCACCCCTTGCAGAGTTTATAAAATCTCACTCCCCCATCATCTCTACCCTCTCTGTACACATTCCCTGTCAAAAACTTCCAGAGTGTCATTCGTGTTTGGGAGTTGCACCTGGTTTCAATTTTAGGTGAGAGCGTTCCTCCTATATCTACAGCAGACTCACAGCACAGAGAAAATTCATTTTTATTTTCATTTATTTGTCATTTGGCTTGGCAGACAGTGTTATCCTGTTACTTTATTGTGCTATTTTTACTGCTATGAAGCACTTTGTGCTAAATGCTTGAAAGGTGCTATACAAATAAAGTTATTATTATCCAGAGCGGCTTAAATGGCTTTCATTTTTACTAATTATCCATTTGCGTAGCCAGATTCTTCCTGGTGCAGTTGACGGTGAGTACCTGGCTCAGGTGTGGAGTGACTGTTCCACCTGAGTGGGCCCGTGTCCAGCAGTCCGTGTCCAGCAGTCCGTGTCCAGCAGTCCGTGTCCAGCAGTCCGTGTCCAGCAGTGGCTCCACAGAATCTGTGGGCTTTGCTATACAGTTTTTTTTACGTAGGTGGTTTCACATAAAATCTTGCATGTAGTCTAAAAATAACCTTCCTTGTATCCATATGATGTAATAAGTCGAGGCGCCATTTGCCTACTTGTGGGGGAACAATGATGTCACTCGTGCCTGTGGTTTCAGCGTCCGGCTTCACAGAACTAATTAAAGCTCTTTTTACCTGGACTGATTCCCCCATGCAACTGTGTTCAGATCAGAGAGGAAGATCAGGTTTTGCACACTTAGATAAAGTCTCATTTTACCTCTGTCTTATCACTGCGTAGCAAGTTGTTTCTGAATATCGTAGCAGCATGCAGTACAGTTGCAGTTTGGCTTGGCCATTTTTTATGTATTTATACTTTTTTTTGCGGAAGACGAGATGCCACCGAGTAGACATATCCAGCCTGCAGAGTCCGTCCTGCTCGCCGTTTCCAAGGCCGATCTGGTGCTGAGCTCATGCCAAGAGCACTTGCCTGTGAAGGTTTGTTTTCCTCCGGCGCTTTGAAGCGTAACGGCTCGCATCGCCATCGAAACAAGCTGAGCAGCGGGGTGCAGCGGGGTGCAACGGGGTGCAGCGGGGAGCAGCGGGGTGCAGCGGGGTGCAGCGGGGAGCAGCGGGGTGCAGCAGGGAGCAGCGGGGAGCAGCGGGGTGCAGCGGGGAGCAGCGGGGAGCAGGGGGTGCAGCGGGGTGCAGCGGGGAGCAGCGGGGTGCAGCGGGGTGCAGCGGGGAGCAGCGGGGAGCAGCGGGGTGCAGCGGGGAGCAGCGGGGTGCAGCGGGGTGCAGCGGGGTGCAGGACAGCTGGAGCGGCGCTAGAGGGGCCAGACTTCCCTGGGGGGGGGGGAGTAATGAGGCTCCGCCCCTTACAGCACCTCAGCACAATGGCTCCGCCCCTTATAGCACCTCAGCACAATGGCCCCGCCCCTTACAGCACCTCAGCACAATGGCTCCGCCCCTTACTGCTCCTCAGCGTGATGGCCCCGCCCCTTACAGCACCTCAGCACGATGGCTCCGCCCCTTACAGCACTTCAGCGCGATGGCGTTGCCCCTTACAGCACCTCAGCACGATGGCTCCGCCCCTTACGGCACCTCAGCACAATGGCTCCGCCCCTTACAGCACCTCAGCACAATGGCTCCGCCCCTAACAGCACCTCAGCATGATGACCCTGCCTCTAACAGCACCTCAGCATGATGGCCCCGCCCCTTATAGCACCACAGCACAATGGCTCCGCCCCTTACAGCACTTCAGCACGATGGCTCCGCCCCTTACAGCACCTCAGCACGATGGCTCCGCCCCTTACAGCACCTCAGCACAATGGCTCCACCCCTTACATCACCTCAGCACAATGGCTCCGCCCATTACAGCACTTCAGTGTGATGGCTCCGCCCCTTACAGCACCTCAGTGTGATGGCTCCACCCCTTACAGCACCTCAGTGTGATGGCTCCCCCCCTTACAGCACCTCAGCACATGGCCGCTGGATTCTCACGGCATCATTACAGGACTGGCTGTTTGCTACAAACATGTCATGCGCACACTTCCCTCCAATAAATTATTTGAATAGGCTCACTTAAATTAATTATATTTGAAAGCATATTTTACGGTGACCAGTAATATGCTTTTTGACTGCGCGTGGTTGAGTAAATGGGAATCGATTTGATTTAGTTCGCTTGTAATCCTTCACGTTTTAAACACCACGAGGGTGTAACATGCACGTATTTGGGAAGAATTTAGAAATCGTCTACCTCGTCAATCTTTGGCAGGGCGGAGTGGTTTCAGTTTAGCAGCCGTGGCTTTGCTGGTGTTAGAGCCACACATCTCTGCTGTGGCCCTGAGCATTCAAGGATGAATTTGGCCTCCGCGTCCGTTTCACACAGTCCCAGTCGCTCTTGACCTCCTAACTACTCCCTTCTTCCTCTACTTTTATAGAATAATCTTCCAGGAGCAGAAAGGGAGGGGGGGGGGGGGGGATTAATTAGGAACCCTCCACAATCTTACTCACCGCGGCTGATCTCCCAATACCGCCACATCCCTCACTAAACCCTGAACGGGGCTGCCTGATGACTGTGACCTCCAAACAGGGGAAAAGTCATTACTGGAAGGAACTTTGAAAAGGCGGCTTGGTATTAAAGATTTTGCTTGAATGAACTGCTGAGCGAAACGGCTTGTCTAAGGCTGTCTGAAGCCTGTGAGGTGGGGGATAATGCAAATACGGTGACTAAACCCCCAAAAAGTGGATTAATTTCCATTTTTTGTACTGCTTTAAGTTCATGTGTTATCAGATTTGGCTGTGGTTTGTCTGCATTTTATAAAGGAGCTCTGTACAGTTTTCTGTGGGGTTTTTTTGGAATGTTTTTTTTTCAAAATTCTAAGTCAGTGTTCTAGAACTCCATTGCTTTCATTTATCAGTCGTGATTGTTACATCATCAGCATTAGAATGTTGAGTTAAGAGCATTCTAATCACACAGTGATCTGAACCATTTAGGTGAAACATAGGATTGTCTGTTATGTGCAATTTGAAAATGAGAACACACCATAGACTGTGGGAACACACCAGCTCACAACACAGTGAACAATGCCATCTGAAGGCCAGCATAGCAGCACCTGCTTTGTTTTGTAAAATTACTTTCTATGAAAACAAAATAAAAATGTTTCAGAATGAATGTATATGATATATTAACACAGATATAATATCTTGCATAATGTCCAGATAATTTTCCTTAATTACGTGTATATAAATATTTTTACAAAAATAATATACTGTGACCCAGCAGGACACGGTATGATTTTTAATCGCCGTAAATATTAGTCGGTAGGAATCTCCTACAGCTCGCGACCCAGTGCACAGATACACAGATTGGTCAGTGTGGTCTGTGGCTGCCCATTGGGGACTGTGAGGGAGCAGGTCACACGGTGAGTCACCGGAAAGGGGGGAGTGACACGTGACCATCGAACGCCTTTGAAGACGGCAGCTAGGCACAGTTGAGCATATGGGGAATCAGCAGCGTGGCTGAAGCTCGTGCTGCGGGCCTGTTCCGGGCTGGGGGGCGGGGCCGGAGTGCTGCCACTTCCTGTCCTTTCCAGGCAGGCTTATTTTTAGACACCCCCCCTTGGTCACTGGGCCCGGGTGCAGGAGAGAGGGCTTTAATGACAGCCGGGGAGTGGGAGGGGCCCCGGCGTGTCTCACCCTGGCGTGTCACACGCGTGCTCTCACCCTGGCGTGTCACACGTGTGCCCCTCTGAAAGACAGTGCTGTTCACAGAGCCCCTTCACTGCTCTACCTCTGTCTCTCTGAGAGCCGCCCTTTAATTATTCACAGCACCGCCATTATAGAGTCTCTTATTCACAGCACCGCCATTATAGAATCTCTTATTCACAGCACCGCCATTATAGAATCTCTTATTCACAGCACCGCCATTATAGAATCTCTTATTCACAGCACCGCCATTATAGAATCTCTTATTCACAGCACCGCCATTATAGAGTCTCTTATTCACAGCACCGCCATTATAGAATCTCTTATTCACAGCACCGCCATTATAGAATCTCTTATTCACAGCACCGCCATTATAGAGTCTCTTATTCACAGCACCGCCATTATAGAGTCTCTTATTCACAGCACCGCCATTATAGAGTCTCTTATTCATATGAGCGGGTAGTACTAGTACTGGCGAGTTTTTCTATAGTGAAGCCGGTAGTGCATGGCTGGGCTGGTGTGTTTCATCCCAGTGCTATTCATGAGGAAATTAATTCAGTGATTGAGTGAGTGAGTGAGTGAGTGGGTGAGTGAGTGAGTGAGTGAGTGAGTGAGTGAGTGAGTGAGTGAGTGAGTGAGTGAGTGAGTGAGTGAGTGAGTGAGTGAGTGAGTGAGTGAGTGAGTGAGTGGGTGGGTGGGTGAGTGAGTGAGTGAGTGAGTGAGTGAGTGAGTGGGTGGGTGAGTGAGTGAGTGAGTGAGTGAGTGAGTGAGTAAAAGAGAGGGGGAAACAGAGTGAGTGAGTAAAAGAGAGGGGGAAACAGAGTGAGTGAGTGAGTGAGTGAGTGAGTGGGTGGGTGGGTGGGTGGGTGAGTGAGTGAGTGAGTGAGTGAGTGAGTGAGTGAGTGGGTGGGTGAGTGGGTGAGTGAGTGAGTGAGTGAGTGAGTGAGTGGGTGGGTGGGTGGGTGAGTGAGTGAGTGAGTGAGTGGGTGGGTGGGTGAGTGAGTGAGTGAGTGAGTGAGTGAGTGAGTGAGTGGGTGGGTGGGTGGGTGGGTGGCTGGGTGAGTGAGTGAGTGAGTGAGTGAGTGAGTGAGTGAGTGAGTGAGTGAGTGAGTGAGTGAGTGAGTGAGTGAGTGAGTGAGTAAAAGAGAGGGGGAAACAGAGTGAGCGGTATTGAGTGAGTGAGTAAAAGAGAGGGGGGAAACAGAGTGAGCGGTATTGAGTACGGTATGTAATAAACACGGTATGTAATAAACACAAACCTGCTAAAATATCAATATCTAAAGCTCCTTTTATTTATTAATCATTATTTCTACAGGGTAGGGTGACTGAGGATGATTTAACAGCAACCCCCCTCCCCCCAAGTAGCCTAACCTGCATATCTTTGGATGTCTCCTGCTGGGACTCATGGCAATGCATTTAGAGCAGTGCTCAGACTGCGTTCGTCTCAGACCCGTCTCATTTCATCTGTGTCTTTCTGAGAAAAGCAAAGCCTAAATTTGGCTGTTTGTCAGGTAGGAAAAAAAGCGCTGCCAGTCTGGGGATAGTTCTGATATGAGGTTCAGAGGGAGAGGATGTGGGTCATCTTTCACCCCGAGATCAGTAAGTAGGTTTGGAGTCGCTGAATTCTCAGATCGAGCTAAAGTTTGACGTGACAGGCGGAAAGGGCCCAGAAATATCATCTCTATTTAATTCAGGAGCTGGAAATCGGACGCCATCCAACGGTTTATGCTTTTGTAAGGATGCCTCTCCTCTAGAGGTCTGTACATCATCACCTGCCTTCAGAAATCGCTATAATTTGTTTTTGCAGTGTTTGCCTCAAAGTTGTCATTTAATGTTTAGGTTTCATATGACTCAGCATTAATTTGAAGGCTTCCTGCAACAGTCAGCGTTTAAAAACCGAACCCCAGAGAGAAGGTTCCGATGGAAATACAGAGCGTTTCTAAATTAGCTTTGTAATGAGCTTGGCATGATAAATCCATCTAAACACATAGACCCTCTGTGCCACTTTAATGACTCTTCTCAGAGCAGTGCATTGTGGGAAAGCTGCACTCCATTATAACTTACCCTGGTGTGCGACGGTAAGACTTCATTGGTCTGTCCCCTCTGCCTAGTATTTAAATTTATTAATAAATCATCTGAAATACTCAGTGTCTATACAAGAAGGCCGATGTTTACTCACCTGCTCTTTGGTAATGTGAGTGACCCTTTAAAGCCGTAGATGACCTCCGCTGGCCTCTACTGGCTCCTAGAGGCATTGCGGCGATCTCTCCTCAGAAACAAAAGGGCGATTAAACTCAACAGGAAGCTGTCAGTCGGCGCCCGTCAAAGGAGATCTTCTGCCCGTAGGCTGTTAGTGTCAGAACCGCAGCGGTTTCTCCTTAAGTCCTAGATATCTGTTATACCGCCAACGGCACTTAGGAGAGGAGTTTAAGCATGTCTCAGTGCCGCCAGGGGCACTCAAACGAACACGTTGGCAATGAGGTTTGGGGATTACATGTGGCGTGACGGCTGAATAGTGGAGCATAACTTCAGCGTTGGTAAACTATTCACACCGCTTCTGCTCGGGTGCTATTCACACTGAGACACGCCAAGCTGACGATGGGCGGAAGACTAAAGAAGGAAGTAGAACTCCCTGGCTTCCTGTCTTCTGAGTAGGGCTGACGAAGCGACACTCTGTAAATCTTTCATCGTTTCACTGATGTGTCCTTTGACCTGCTTCTGACTGAGACAGGTTTGGATTTTTTTTTACAGCAAATAATAGTGATTTATTTTTATAAATAGGGTACAAAAGAAAGGTTAATGTATGTAAACTACTTTATAGTTAGTTTTTTGTTTTTGTATAAAAATCTATGTTGGCTGAAGGTATTTCTATGACAGTACACACCTTAAAGCAGAAACATTTAAAACTGGGTGGAAATAGAGCTGGTGTTGCTCCATTATCCAGGTTTATTCACAAACGCTGAAGGTGAAATTTTAACTGCAAGTGTAGCAGAGGTGTGCTAATGAATGTGATGTCCTATCTGCTGGTTGCTTGGTGTGTGTGTGCGTGTGTGCGTGCGTGCGTGCGTGCGTGCGTGCGTGCGTGCGTGCGTGCGTGCGTGCGTGCGTGCGTGCGTGCGTGCGTGCGTGCGAGCAACAGTGATTTCTGATATTTTTCCATGTCATTATTGTACACCGTTCAATGCTAAACAGTCTCAGATCTGAATATACTAAAGTACAAAGATCCTTTGTCATGTGACTCACTTATTTGGGGGTTTTTGTCTAAGAGTAAAACTGTCCTGAATGCTGTAATGTCTCAGCATAAGGCACTAGTCACACCAAAACTTGCCCCTGATCTCCTCTCAGTCTAAAGGGATAAACATATTCCTGCTAATAGCTTTCTTCTTCTCTCTTTTTCAAGCACGGCATAGCCTAACAAAAGAGAGAGAGTCTTCTGTAATGATATGATGTCAAAAATAGCTCTTGGATATGCTGCAGAAGTCAGGAGAGTAAAATAATCTTTCTATATTTAGGCTTACCTCTTTAATCTCTCTTGTCTTTTTTTACCTGCATTTTTGTCAATGTCACGGTCCGCCTTCTTTATCACGTCGGTTCTGGGAGGTCATGTTTGAGCTGTAGCACAATTCATGCCAGAAAACGGACATTGTCTTGTTAAACATCCACTATAAACTACAGTATGTGTGCTATGAATAGCTTAAAAACACAAGGCGGTTGATATTGTGTGAACAGAATTGCATTGAGGTGAGTCAGCAGGGGAATCTATTATGTTAGTTTATTGAGCTGTGAATTGCATTGTTTGGGTGTAGTAAACATGTCTAAATCTGTCTTGTAAAAGCCATTTATATGCTTGGTCACAATGGCCATCATGTACATCACACTAAACACTCCTGTATTAAATCATCTCCTAGTAGAAATACCTGAAGTAATGAAGTAACCCACTAATTATTGTTTTGGATATCAGCCTATATAACTACTGAGAGGTGTGAAGGGAGAAGCTGTGTGTGTGTGTGTGTGTGTGTGTGTGCGTGCGTGCGTGCGTGCGTGCGTGCGTGCGGGTGTGCGTGTGTGCGTGTGTGTGTGTGTGTGTGTGTGTGTGTGCGTGTGCGTGTATGTATGTATGTATGTGTGTGTGTGCTCCTGTGTGTGTGTGTGTGTGTGTGTGTGTACCTGTGTGTTTATGTGCGTGCGTGCGTGCGTGCGTGCGTGCGTGCGGGTAGGTTTGTGGTAGCGTGAGTCCGCTAGAGTGCAGTGCTGCAGACGGTTAGATGTCAAAGGTAAAATGTCCCCTGGACTCGGGCTTGATCAGGAACTGGTGGAGTTGTGTGAAGGCCCAGGGTGTGAAGGCCCAGGGTGTGAAGGCCCAGGGTGTGAAGGCCCAGGGTATGAAGGCCCAGGGAGGGATTCACAGTTTGGACGTGTATTTCACACCTTTTTTCATTTTCAAAGTGTTTATTTGTGAGAGACGGTCGTGCTTCACTTAGCAGCAGTCTGGGAACAGCTTGAATGAGGCCTTTTGAAAGGTTTTTTTACATTTACATTTTAGACATTTGGCAGACGCTCTTATCCAGAGCGACATACATTAGTGCATTTTCCAACCTGAAACAAGTGCGTTAAAACAACCCTAAAGGTAAATACGAATTCAAACACCAGGCGCAGTCAGTATGATATATATATATATATATATATAATTTTTTTTTGGGGGGGGGGGGGGGGGACCACACGATATCAATCATTGGCGTGCACAACAGTAAGCCAATAAGTAACCTTACAAGTATTAAACTAGAAGCTTGAACCACTTAAACAAGGATTTATAAAACACAATCAAGGGAGGTCACAAGGAGGTAGGGAGGGGTGGAGAGAGGTGCAGCTTGAAGAGGTGAGTCTTCAAACTGCGCTTGAAGGCGGTCAGACTTTCTGTTGTTCTGACCTCCACGGGGAGCTCATTCCACCACCGTGGGGCCAGGACAGACAGACGTCGAGGCCGGGTGCTAGTATGAAGTGGGGGGGGTACCAGTCGTCCTGAGGAGGCGGAACGCAGGGATCTGGTAGGTGTGTAGGGTCTGATGAGCTTTTGGAGGTATGGAGGGGCTGATCCTCGGACTGCCTGGAAGGCGAGCACCAATGTTTTGAATTTGATGCGAGCCATCACAGGTAGCCAGTGGAGGTCAATGAGCAGGGGGGGTGACATGGGAGTATCGGGGGAGGTTGAAGACCAGGCGCGCTGCTGCGTTCTGGATAAGCTGAAGGGGTCTGATGGCCGATGCTGGCAGGCCAGCCAGGAGAGAGTTGCAGTAGTCTAGGCGGGACAGCACCATCGCTTGGACCAGGAGCTGGGTTGAGTGGGTGGTGAGGAAAGGGCGGATTCTCCTGATGTTGTACAGGAAGAACCTGCACGCCCGGGTTACCACTGCGATGTTCTCAGAAAAAGTTTTAGATGTAAAACTTTGATGCTTTTTCCTGCCGGTGTGTGTAGTGCCATGGCTCCATATGTCTGAAATGTCACCATGTTGTGTGATTGAAGTCTGAGACCAGAGAGTCCTCGCTGGACGTTAGCCCCTCCCCCCTCGCCACCGTCCAATCAGGGGCACTGATCTGATATCCGCACACATACATCTCTCTTACTCAGGACTGTCAGTGTTGGAAATATAATGGGAATATTGATGGGAATATCAGAATATGCACCATGGCCATTTCAGTCTAACTCTTAAGTGACTGTCCCCTTGTGAAATACAGACAGGTGACAAATTAAAAGAAAAACCAACATAAAGTGTCTTAGTACAGTGTTGGGCCACCACAAGCCGCCAGAACAGCTTCAGTGCGCCTTGGCATAGATTCTACCTCTAGTCTAGCATAGATTCTAGTCTCTGGAACTCTACTGGAGGGATGGAACACCATTCTTCTATAAAAGTTTAATAAAGCATATATACTGTAGAAGTAAGTATATATTCAAGAATATGGCCGGTAAAATATTAATAAATGCTGTTTCAAATATTTTAAGGGCATGTGTATACTCTCGATTATTGCTGTAATTCTACAATATGCATACCCCTAAATACATGAAAATGGCTCTTTGCATATACATGCATATATTGTGTGTATATGTGCAAAATATATGTATTGATTATAGTATACATTGGTTTTGTTCTGCATATTGTCATAGAATGATAAAGCTCAGTAATATTTCATAAGGTACTGTACTGGTGTCTTGTTTAGATATTTCTGTTCTT
The DNA here is from genome assembly GCA_029718625.1 of Synaphobranchus kaupii. Taxonomy (NCBI): domain Eukaryota; kingdom Metazoa; phylum Chordata; class Actinopteri; order Anguilliformes; family Synaphobranchidae; genus Synaphobranchus; species Synaphobranchus kaupii. The sequence continues at coordinate 23,193,484 of CM056395.1, read as the reverse complement.
CCATGAAGGGAAGCACTCAGTCACATGACTCTGGCTGTTAAACTTTCCTTCTCACGAGTCACACACAGTGAACAATGCCTCAGCCTTTCCACAAAACTTTCATCTAATTACACGCATGAAAAGTTTTTCTAGCTGCATATAAATACAACAGTGCTTTGTGTGTTCAATCGAACCCAAGGTTTGGTTTGGGGGTTTTTTTTCTCTGTCGCTCTGGGCAAGAGTCTCTGCCAAGTGATTGTAATGTAATATAATAATAATAAGAATTTTTAAAAACCTTTAATTAAATGGTCTGTCAACATTTGTCTTTAACTTTTAAATGGCTGAAGGCTGATGGCTGAAGTTAAGCAATGTTGGGTATATTGGGTCAGACTCAGTACTTCGATAGGAAAATTAAGTTGCTGCTGGAGGTATTGTTGGTGGGCCTGTAGGGGGCAGTCTTCCCTCTGGCCCATGTAGAAATCAAAGGCCCAGTGCAGTGATAGGAACACTGCTGGTACCAAGGTCCTGATCCAAAATCCTTGTTACTAAATGTCTTAAATTCTTGATTTAAAATTGTGGGAAAACGCTACTTTTCATTAGTTTGAAAGTAGAAGTGGAACTTATGTTTGTAAGTCAGGATGGTTGTGGGTATGTTTTAACTGGCTCTTAGACCAGTCACAGACATTGTGTTTTTTATCGCTAAGCGAATTGGCCATTTTTTCACAGTCTGAAAAAACAAGGCCACGATGAGCTTTTTCCAGTCCAGCGTTTTTCGGGATATAATAAATCCTACAAAATAACATTGATTTAGCTATGAGAGATGCCCTTTAAATCTGACGCATACTCACAAATCTGTCTGCATGAGGTAGCAAAGTGCTGGTCCTTTTCTCGCTAATCGATAAAAGTGCTCGCGTCGCATTCTTTTTGAGTTTTCTCCAAAATTATTGGCAAACCCACTTTTTTTCTGTCAATCTCACTTGTTTTTGTTCATGTGAGCATGTTCCATTGTCTTTCATCCAAACGGAATCACACATAACCATTACTGTTAGGAGTAATTACAGAGGAATCACACATAACCGTTACTATTAGGAGTAATTACAGAGGAATCACACATAACCGTTACTATTAGGAGTAATTACAGAGGAATCACACATAACCGTTACTATTAGGAGTAATTACAGAGGAATCACACATAACCGTTACTATTAGGAGTAATTACAGAGGAATCACACATAACCGTTACTGTTAGGAGTAATTACAGAGGAATCACACATAACCGTTACTATTAGGAGTAATTACAGAGGAATCACACATAACTGTTACTGTTAGGAGTAATTACAGAGCACAGATCTGTATCTTAATGGGCATAAGCAAGCTATGTTCAGGAATTTTTAAAAAAAATATTTTTGTCCCAGCGTGAAATGGCGATTTGTATTTGTTGTCTTGTCTCATTGAAATGTCCTTTGTCAGTTTTGGAGAGCGTGTTGGTCCTGTGATGGTTTTGGAAAGCGTGTTGGTCCTCTGATGGTTTTGGAGAGCGTGTTTGTCCTGTGATGGTTTTGGAGAGCGTGTTTGTCCTGTGATGGTTTTGGAGAACGTGTTGGTCCTGTGATGGTTTTGGAGAGCGTGTTGGTCCTGTGATGGTTTTGGAGAACGTGTTGGTCCTGTGATGGTTTTGGAGAGTGTGTTTGTCCTGTGATGGTTTTGGAGAGCGTGTTTGTCCTGTGATGGTTTTGGAGAACGTGTTGGTCCTGTGATGGTTTTGGAGAGCGTGTTGGTCCTGTGATGGTTTTGGAGAACGTGTTGGTCCTGTGATGGTTTTGGAGAGCGTGTTGGTCCTGTGATGGTTTTGGAGAACGTGTTGGTCCTGTGATGGTTTTGGAGAGCGTGTTTGACCTGTGATGGTTTTGGAGAGCGTGTTGGTCCTGTGATGGTTTTGGAGAGCGTGTTTGACCTGTGATGGTTTTGGAGAGCGTGTTGGTCCTGTGATGTTTTGGAGAGCGTGTTGGTCCTGTGATGGTTTTGGAGAGTGTGTTTGTCCTGTGATGGTTTTGGAGAGTGTGTTTGTCCTGTGATGGTTTTGGAGAGTGTGTTGGTCCTGTGATGGTTTTGGAGAGTGTGTTTGTCCTGTGATGGTTTTGGAGAGTGTGTTTGACCTGTGATGGTTTTGGAGAGTGTGTTTGTCCTGTGATGGTTTTGGAGAGTGTGTTTGACCTGTGATGGTTTTGGAGAGTGTGTTTGTCCTGTGATGGTTTTGGAGAGCGTGCTGTGATGGTTTTGGAGAGCGTGCTGTGATGGTTTTGGAGAGCGTGTTGGTCCTGTGATGGTTTTGGAGAGCGTGTTTGTCCTGTGATGGTTTTGGAGAGCGTGCTGTGATGGTTTTGGAGAGCGTGTTGGTCCTGTGATGGTTTTGGAGAGCGTGTTTGTCCTGTGATGGTTTTGGAGAGCGTGTTTGTCCTGTGATGGTTTTGGAGAGTGTGTTTGACCTGTGATGGTTTTGGAGAGTGTGTTTGACCTGTGATGGTTTTGGAGAGCGTGTTTGTCCTGTGATGCATGTGCTCTATACCGTTGCCTTTATTGCTGTTGCCAATGATGCTCGGCATAGATGTACATCACGGGGGGGACGGGGGGGGTCACACACCCCCCTTCCCCCATATTACCATGTTGTATGGGGTGGTACTGTTGTGCCTCTCCCAAAAAAAACAAAATAAAATTTTTGAATCTGTACGTCCTTGGTACCATGGCAACAAACTGACGAATGGGTGAATGAGATAGTGAGGGGGGGGGGGGGGGGGGGGGTCCTGTCAGAGCGGGCCTGCAGCCCTCAGGAAGAGTGCACAGTTTAGGGGTGAGGTGGCAGGGCGGGTGTGCTGATGGGACTGTGTGTGTGTGTGTGTGTGTGTGTCTGCTGTTTCAGGAACCAGCTGGAGGAGAGGAGACCCCCGCCCTGGGGCCCCTGAGTCCCCCACAGCCCAAGGGCCCGGTGGGCCCCTGCAGCTTCGTCCAGGAGCATTTCCAGGCCCAGTACAAGTGAGTATCTGCCCGCTGCCCTGTGTTTGGATATGAAAGCCAATCTGACCGCTGCCCTGTGTTTGGATATGAAAGCCAGTCTGACCGCTGCCCTGTGTTTGGATATGAAAGCCAGTCTGACCGCAGTCTGACCGCTGCCCTGTGTTTGGATATGAAAGCCAGTCTGACCGCTGCCCTGTGTTTGGATATGAAAGCCTGTCTGACCGCAGTCTGACCGCTGCCCTGTGTTTGGATATGAAAGCCAGTCTGACCGCTGCCCTGTGTTTGGATATGAAAGCCAGTCTGACCGCTGCCCTGTGTTTGGATATGAAAGCCAGTCTGACCGCTGCCCTGTGTTTGGATATGAAAGCCTGTCTGACCGCAGTCTGACCGTTGCCCTGTGTTGGGATATGAAAGCCTGTCTGACCGCAGTCTGACCGCTGACCTGTGTTTGGATATGAAAGCCAGTCTGACCGCAGCCCTGTGTTTGGATATGAAAGCCAGCCTGACCACAGTCTGACCGCTGCCCTGTGTTTGGATATGAAAGCCAGTCTGACCGCTGCCCTGTGTTTGGATATGAAAGCC